>JABCJY010000072.1:0-108874 GCA_013184415.1 Fusarium concolor
TAAAATATAGAACCCTTAATCATTAAATTCCTAATCTATAACCCTTAATCTCTGGTAAAAATAAATATACAACGTACAAGATTGTGTGTGTGTGTGTGTGTGTGTGTGTGTGTGTGTGTGTGTGTGTATGTGTATGTGTATGTTCATTGTTCCCGTCAGAATAGCAGAATATCCCACAGCCGGCTCGGGACAACCATCCAACTTTAAACAGAAAACATCATTGATAATAATAAACAACACCCCAATGCTTGAGTAGTAAGGAAAACATTATATATGGTTCAGTGGCTAGTTCATCATGACGAGCCAGCCTCAGCCTGGGGAGTAGGAGTAGGTACAGACTTGGGCTTGGGAGGGTCAACAGCCCGGAGGCCGTCCTTGACCTCCTGCTCAAAGTACATGCGTGCCACATCAAACGCGGAGTCGATGCCCTTTGTGATCTTTGTGCAGCCGCAGTCGCGCGTCCATGTGTTGTGGAAGTTGAGGTTCTTACCCAACTTGCTGTCCATCAGCACGTGTGGTACGCCGATAACAGTAGAGAGAATGTGACCGTGGAGACGATCGGTAATAACGAAGTGAGCTGAGCCCAAGAGCTCGAAACCAGCCATCGACTTGGCCCACGCACGCTGGTTCTTACCCTCCTCGCGCTTGGACTCGTCGTCGATAGAGGGAGTTTGGGTGAATTTCCAGTCGACCTTGTTGTATGTTACGTTGCCGATGCTGCCGCCCAGATCGACCTTGCCTTCGCCGAACTCAATGCTAGCAGAATCACCATCAGAGATCTCGGCATCCTTTCGGGCGAGAATCAGAATGTCGTGACTAGATAATCGAGGTTAGCTAATGCTTGTGAATGCCAGAGTGGTAATACTAACGTCTTCTTGGTGTTGAGTCGGAAGTCAGATCGGTTACCCCACATGAAAGCAATATCAGGGACAAGGTCGCTCTGGATGCCCTCAGTCTCGCCAAAGTTGTCCATGAGCCAGTCATAGCTGGGCTTATCACGAGCAGCCAGCTGCAAATCGTGGTGCTTGGTGAAAGCCTTCCTGGTAGCCTCGATCCTCTCCGGGTTGGTCATGTGGATACTCTGGGGGAAAGCTCGAATAGAGACGTTCAGGAAGTTCTCAATCATGTTCATTCGCGAAGGTTGATCCTCCCAGTAGTAATCGTTGAAGTTACCACCACCAGCCATGATGATACCAGAATGGGGACGGTGCTCCTCGAGCTTCTTGCGGAACTTTTCAATGTCGCAGTCCTTATACATGAAGCTGTATCACATTACATTAGTATTGATGCTGTTCAACGTGGGACAGACGAGATCCTTACCGACAGGCTTCCATAGTCTCGATTCCAAGAATGCTCAGCAGAATCTGCTGCGCGGACCAAATAGCAGCATCACCCTTGTTCTCCGTCTCAAGGTAGCCCCAGATGTTGGCATAGCGAATTCCTGCAAACCTCTTCTGGTACGCATGGATAAGACGCTGCTGAAGATCGTTGACGATGTTCTCGCAACCTGGCGTAGGCGGCCGGGTCAAGTCGTAGGAGATGTCCGTATTAGGGTCCTTGTCTAAATCAGCGTCCTCCTCTCCAGCACCGGTGGCGCCAGCAATGTCGGTAGGCTTTGGAGGTTCGTCGATGGTGGTATTGTCGCCTTTCGAAGGCCAATGCCAGTCTGCGCTTGGTAGATGATCCTTAAAGCTTTCAGGTGCCTGGTAAGACACTAATATAGCGAAGACGAAGAGCACAGCAACCACGGCTAGCGCGATGCGTGCGAAGCGATTCATGACGGGCAACATGATGAACACATAGAAGGAATTTAGGTTAAGCTTATGGTTATGGAAAGGAGTGGAACACCCGGATATTTCTATCACGGGTTGGGTAGCAAGTAAAAACAGAAAAAAGACAGAACGGAGATGCAATGGAAGGAAAGAGGAAAGAAAGTATCTAGAAACGTTCTTTTGACCTTAGATAAAAAAGATACGACCCTCCATCCTAAACCCTAGTCTGCCGCTACAGCACCTTAGCCTCTGGTGTATACCGCCCGCCTATCCACATCCACCTCCATCTCTATCCCCATCTCCTGGGCCTGTAATGAATGACCGAATGCTATGCTTGGACTTGGTTTCCTCCACTCGGGCGATTCGATGGCTGCGTGCGTTCAAAGTGCGCCACGCCCAGGCGCCCGCACCCATGACCCATACACAGATTCCATGTCTTGGCAAGGATATAAGTCGACACTCTGACTCCGGTACCTGAGGTGATCGCTGTAGCCCCCTTTTCATAAGGTCGGTTACATATGCAGCTATCCAAATAGCCTCTGTCTTCCAGTTTCGGTCAGGGACCCGTCGGGATGTGGATAAACTGACGTTGGTAGCGGCCTCATAAGCTTCTAACCCCGGTAGGGTCCAAACGGCGGGGTTATCCTTTTACACAGTAGATGTATATAACCACAAGATGCACTTAATGACTCTTACGCGGCGCAAGAAAAAAGAGTGGGAAATGTCTTACAGGGATATCGCCTTAGTCGAATGTAGCCAAGTTGGCCAAGAACGGACGCAAGCCCCCTTTTCCTCACTTCCTACTAACAATTGTACCATGCAGTTGCAGTGATACACCCTTTTTTTTCTTATCCCTATCCCTATCCACTTAACTTGGCATCTCCACGGTGGCCTTTGGTGATTGACCGGATCGATTTTTTATCTGGAGACCATCTCATTTTCTTGTCTTGCCTTGCGTTGTCTTGTCCCGCGTATCGCTTCGTGTTCTTTTCGAATTCGTCATTCTCTGTCACAAGCAAGTTGAACGACACTCGGCCGTTCGTCCACTCTTTTAGACGCCCTTTAATCGTTTGCGACCGATCGAAGCGAAGTAAGCGACCGACGACGTAGCCATGGCTGACCAGAACAAGAAGAACGACGACTTCGTGGCCAAGATGCCCGAGTCTGCCAACGAAAATAACATTGGCGATGGTGACAAGGAGAACGACTCCCTTGTTGGCCGCGGTCCTGGCACTGATGCCCTCCCCGCGCAGCCTGGCGGCTTCATGGCCAAGATTGAGAACAGCGGGCCATTCTCAATTCTCGCGTACTGTCTCTCTTCTATCTCCATGACCGTTGTCAACAAGTATGTCGTCTCTGGTACTTCATGGAACCTCACTTTCTTCTATCTCGCTGTTCAGGTACGTTATCACAGTTCCCCGCGTTTCAAGGATGCGAACTAACTCAAATCTAGTCAATTGTCTGCATTGTTGCCATCACAGCATGCAAGCAATTCGGCATGATCAAGTCCCTCGCCCCCCTCGAAATGGACCGCATTAAGAAGTGTAGGTTATAATTCATAAGCGCAAAGATGGCAATTGCTAATAGATGTTATCAGGGTATCCCATTTCGCTCGTCCTAGTTGGTATGATCTACACAAGCACCAAGGCTCTGCAGTACCTCTCCGTGCCTGTCTACACCATCTTCAAGAACTTGACCATCATTGCCATCGCCTATGGTGAGGTCCTCTGGTTTGGCGGTTCCGTCACACCCACTGCTCTCACTTCTTTTGGTCTCATGGTACTGAGCTCTGTGGTTGCTGCCTGGGCTGATGTCAAGAGCGCTATTTCTGGTGATTACAGCGCTAAGACTGGAGACGACGATGCGCTTGCTACTTTGAACGCTGGATACTTCTGGATGGCCATGAACGTCTTCTGCTCTGCCTCCTATGTTCTGGGTATGCGCAAGGTCATCCACAAGATGAACTTCAAGGACTGGGACAGTACGTATAATCTACTCACGCAGTTTCAGCTTTGCGCTGGAGACGCCTCCCAGAAGGAAACAATCGCTAACATATTACAGCCATGTACTACAACAACCTCCTCACCATTCCCGTCCTTGTCTTCTGCTCTATTGTCACTGAGGACTGGTCCAGCGCCAACTTCGCCAAGAACTTCCCCGAGGACGCTCGCAACCGTATCTGCGTTGGTATTATCTACTCCGGTCTGGCTGCCATCTTCATTTCTTACTGCTCCGCCTGGTGCATCCGAGTTACCTCTTCCACCACCTACTCCATGGTCGGTGCTCTCAACAAGCTGCCCATCGCCGTCTCCGGTCTCATCTTCTTCGCCGCCCCTGTTACCGTCGGAAGTGTATCTGCTATCTTCATCGGTTTCGTCTCAGGTATCGTGTATGCTTGGGCCAAGGTCAAGGAGTCTGAGGCCAAGAAGAACGCTCTTCCCACGGCCGAGAACCGAGACTCGTCAAAGTAAATTTGATGACAAATGGCAATGGCATTTTGTGGCATTCAGCTTTGCCAAGGCATGTTAACTATTCTTTAGCCATTTTGGCCACTGTTTCCCTTTTGTCTGGCTAGACCTGAAAACGACAATTACGTACCTTTCCCAGGTGCTTGAACGACACACGCAATTAATGTAGACATTTTTTAGTATAACGTCCAGAGCAAGAGCTCGCTATTTCGATGGGGTTTTAGGGTGTCATTTAAAAGCGTTTATAGACCTGATTCAATACATCGTCTTTTCGATACTACGAACATGAATCTCCGATCCCATGATGTGAATCTTACCATGAGGACGAACCAACAGACAAAGCTAGAGTCTCATGACGTATTCTGCAAAAAGAACATGGCCTCAGCCCTGCCCGTGGACATGGGATGGGTAACTGGTTAACGTTTAACGGTGTGGTCCTGACTCGCATGGCATGGCATGTCATGTTGCACAACGTGAAATCACAAAGAGGCTGCACAAGTCCAATGCAATGTTACATCTTGTGCATAGTATGTCACTTACCCTTCACGCTATGCCCTAAGACCAAGTCTTGATCGACAAACTATCTTCAACCAGGTATCAACTCCTAATAATTAACCTTATCCACAGAGACGCCACTTTCTTGACTTAATCCATGCATCCAATCCCATCTCTGCTCCTTCATCTTCCAGAATCTTACACAGTCCGCCCCTATCTCCTACAGGACAGGGCTGAGCCCATCAGCTGAAAAGCCATTTTCGCTCACCCCGTTTTAAGAATAAGCAATGACATTCGAGGCGCATCTCACCCCCTTTTTCATAGAAGCATTTTGTGGCGCAAGGCATTTACAGAAGAAAGGAAAAAGACCACTCTGGAACGGAATCTGTTGGTTTGGCGCGCGGATGACTTACACGCTCGCTACCAATGCGCCGGGTGTTTTGTTTGTGTCAGTGTTAGCGGCCGGACCCCGAGTTCGATAGTCGAGACATGGGGTAAAGATACGATTTCACTTTAGAGAATATGGCGTTAACTAGTTCTTTGAAGGACCTTGAAGTTTCAACCCTAGGGTAAAGATGTAATCTTGTTTTGAGCACTGGTGTTTTAGCTAGGTATTCAGCTCCATAATCCTACGCAGATGGATGGTATGGTGTGTGAAATGCTAATCGGGACTTCGGTGAACCCCTGGCCTAGCTAGAGAAATAAAGACGTTACATAGTGAACCGCAAATCGCAGATATAATTTAAAGTGTGGATATCAAATAAGAATTTAGGTTGTTTGAAGTGACGGCTCTAGCTTATAGATGCAGGGGTAAGTGGTATTGAAGGAATTCAGAGCATATTAACACCAAACAGAGTAAGTCCAAGTAAAAAACGTAGTCATTCATCTATCAAATCCAATAACGTAGATTTCATTATGCGCCGTGCCATGCCGTCCAATCAATAATAGATCCACCGTGAACCTGTCTGTAAACTTTTCCGTCCCTGTCGTTTCACCCTGGTACACACCTTATACGCTGATGGTCCTGAAGACGCTGAACTCCTCTCCTGTGGCAACCAAGCTGCCCGTGATCTGAGGGTGCCAGTGAACCTCCTTTGCGTCCTTGAGGTAGTGCACGAACAGCAGCTGGGGCGGCACGTCCTTGACGCCCGCTGTGTCCTTGCTCTCCTCATCGTCCAGCTCGACGGCCAGATCCCAGAGTGTGACAGTGTTGTCACCTGCGGCAACGGCAACGATAGAGTCGTCGGTAGGATGCCACTCCACGCTGGTAATTTGCTCCTTGTGGAAGTTGAAGCTAGCGATGGGCTGGGGCTTCTCGGAGCTGGCCTTCCACTGTCGGAGATCCCACACGCCCCAAGTACCGTTGTCGTCTCCTGAGGCGAGAAGATGAGTTGTCTGACGCGACCAGGACATAACGTTGACATCGACATCTGAGACCTGCATGGTGATGGCAGGCTTACGGGACTTAGATCGCACGTCCCAGATGCGAATAGTACCGTCGCTTGAGGCGGAGGCAAAGACAGACTGCTCCGATGGAGACCACTGAAGCTCCTCGACACTGCTTGTATGGCCTTGGAAAGCTCGGTTGTCGGTAACCCAGCCGCCTCCATCAGTGCGCGTTGTGACGTAGATGAGACCGTCGTTATCACCAGTGAGAAGCTTGCCGCCAGGAACCATAGGAGACCAGTCAAGGGCATAACCCTCAGCCTTGTGTGCGCGGACGGTAGAGATAGGCTTGTTCTGCTGAGCCGAGATAGTGGTACCGGGGTTATCGAACGAGGCGAGATGAGGAGAAATGTCGTGGATGAAGACGTTGCTCGACTCGGTCATTGTGGCAGTGAGAGTTGTTCCAGGTCGTCCAGCCTCTTGGCTAGGGATCTGATGGGCGCGAATACGGTTGGTAGTGGAGTTGAGGGGAATAGACTTGCTCTCAAGAATAGGATCAGAGTCCTCATCGTCGTCGTCTTCCGAGTCAGAGCCTTCGTCGCCGCGGTCCATCTTACTCAAACCGCTGAACTTCATAACCATGATCTGGTTGTCCGAGGCCTTTCCAGTTTCAGCCTGGGTTCCAGAGACGGTGTACATGGTAGCAGGGTAAGCCTTGCGGTTGTCGCCGAGATTATCGCGGATGATGTCAAAAGAAAGGCATGGCCAGGGTGTGCTGAGGTTATGCAGCATCTCGTAGGTTGTCAGATCGGGAGCGAGGGTCTGGCCGGGCTCGAGTTTGCTTCGTCCGACGATGAAGGTTCCTTGGTCGACTTCCATAGCATCTGTTCTCGTTATGTTAGATCATATTCTCCAGATCTCAAGAGTGACTTGCCCTTCTCCTCAGCCTCACGCTCAGCATCAGGTCGTCCATCGACGCCAGCCTCAAGAATCTCATCCTCACTTTCGAACTCGTCCTCGAACTCGTCTTCAAACTCTCCCATCTCCTTGGTGTTGTCGTCGATGTCCATCTTTTCAGGACGGTCTCCGCCCTTGAGGGCATCGCCGTGATCGGCATCGGCTGTTCGCTTCGACATGGTTTCTGTTGTGGTTGTTCTGGCTGGATCTTCAAATTGAAGCTACAAAAAGGTTGAAATTTTAGTTATCACCAGTCTTTTTTGGTGCCCCTCCATCGAACGAACGAAAAAATAAATTGGAGACTACTCCCAACCCCGCCATGACGCGGGGCTTTCCGAGAATTTACCGGCGCAAAAACTTGCGACGAGAAGAAAACATCGGTAGCATTATGAGGGTTATTGAAGTGTAGGGAGAGAGGAAGGAAGTATTTGTAATATAATTATATCGTTTGATTGCATATATTGGTTATATGATCTGCGAGATAATATGATTACAGTCAAGTCTTGTCAAGTCCTGCCATGATTCCAACTTGATTAATACCCTGGATTGCTGATAAATTCATGCCTCGCTTCGCCCCATATACATCCGTCGTATTCGCAGATCGAACTTGATTCCAAATGGTTTCCCTTACACATAGAATACGTCTAAGGACACAGCTCAGCCATTGGACAATTAAGCCGGTTTGTCAGCATCTAATTCCATTTATTCACAGCCAGTTTCACTACAGTTCCCGGCACTCGGACCGAAATTTCACGATTGTGTCATACGCCTTGACTTGTACATCACCACCGACTCCCGGTTCCTGAATAGCATTGATAGTAATCAATTAACTAATCGTGAAACTGGACCTTCTAGAAACTGAAGCACGACCACTATATAAACGTATCCACTCTTCGCCAGTAGAATCCATCTTGAGCTTTCTCTTCCTACCCCTCCAAATAATTACTTATATAAACCAATTCCCCCCACCAAAACCCCTCAACTCTCCATCTCCAAACACCCTTCAAACCAGAACATACCTACAAAACCACATACACATATTCAAAATGGCTGCTCCTTCCGCTGTCGTCGAGATCAAGTCCAAGGCTCAGTTCGACGAGCTCATCAAGACCACCCCCTACGTCGCTCTCCAGGCCCACGCCTCATGGTGCGGTCCCTGCAAGGCCATCTCCCCCATCTTCCAGAAGCAGGCCACCGAGCACAAGTCCGACAAGTACGCTTTCGCCAAGTTCGACACCGACGATGTTCCCGATCTCGCCTTTGAGCTCGGCATCCGCTCCATTCCCGCCTTCTTCTTCTTCGCCAACGGCGACAAGGACAGTGATCTGCTCGGCGCTGTTCCTCCCAAGCTGAAGGCTGCTGTTGAGGGCTACGCCGCCAAGGCTAACGCTGGCGGTGATGCCGAGAAGCCCGCTGAGGAGAACACCCTCAAGACTGACGAGAACTTCTAAATAAGTATCTCTATACGAAAAGAAAACACTACAAAGCAAACAGCGTTTAGAACGCAGATTTGCAAGGATACCCCTATAAACCTATAAACAAGGCACGCAAGACGGACGCCATACATTACAACTGCACAAACTACCTATTATGAGTTAGAATTGCAGCATATGACTGCGCAAGAGCGTAGGGTTTGGAGCCGGATGGGTCGACCTGGTTAGCTAGAAATAAACTACATCACTTCATCGTATCCTTTCCCTATTGTGAAATATTTGTAATTCTTCTGATTGCGCCTGGAAGGAAATTCCGGGTTGTATATACTGTAATAATCAAGTAAATGTTCGCTGTGGCTCGCTATAGGCCGTGTAATCCGAGATCACATATCTCGCTATGCTATGATACCAGAATCTCATACCGTCGTCAAATCTTCTCTTCAACCCCCTTTTCAACCCTCCTCCTGCAAGATTCCCGTCCATCTTTGACGCAAAAAGTCAAGTAAGCTATAATACAGGGTAGAAGCGGAAATACTCCATCAGACGCCTTTCCAAATGGTATACGACCCTGGGCCAAATTTCAACAAATAAATCAAACGCCAACTCCGTCAAATGCTGCTGAGATAGCTCATTCCCTCGTCGTATCTCAGTATGGTGGTTGAACAATTGAATCCGCCGACTCATCGCTAATACGTCCGACGCCAGAGTCCACCCGCTTCTTACTCGGTGTGATCTCCTCCGGTGTTTCGACTTGATCCTCGAAACCATTCTTGTTATCGCCTTGCACCGAAAGTCTTGATGTAAACCTAGGCCCTGCTGATCTACGTCGGTTGGCCACCTCCTCGCGAGTGGGCTTCAGGTCGTCAACACCCAGACTCATTCTTGGAGACGATCTGTCTCTGACGCTGAGGAACTGGCTTCCTGAACGGCTGTACCCGGGGTTTGGAGATCCATCAGGGCTCGCAGGTGAGCTCAGCACCGAGGAGTAACGAAGGCTCTGACGTGAGCTTCTCCACCTACTCAAATTCCAGAAACTGCCCTCTTTGTCATTTAAGCCTTCCGAGTCGGATGCACTGATCAGGCTGAAACTTGGTGTTGGAGGGCTAGTAATGCTGCCGTTTCTCTCCCGGCCATTCGAGGCTCTGACCGTGGTACGGTTTGACATGCCACTGCCAGTAGGACTCGTGGGGGCTGGACGGCTGATCGGACTCGAGGGTACGGGCTTTTTGCGAGGTTCTGGCGCCAGGTTGGACGCTGAGTTGATAGGTGATCGGCTCTGTTTATTTGGGGACATAGATCGCTCGCTTCGAGCTGGTGTGTTATTCATGCTGGGCCGTCCTCCATCAATATCTTGACGCCAACTGTTGATTCTTTCAGAGGCGTGCTGGAGTTGGATAGGGTTAGGACCGGGAATGTTGAGGGACCCACGCCTTGACTGCACACGACTGCTCGCGCTTGTCCTCGTCATAACACTGCCACTTCTGCCAACGCCAGAAAGACGGTTGCCCAGTCGAGAACCCGACTCCCATAGTCCTTGCTGTCGCTTCTTGTGAGCGCAGTCTTGCCTGAATACTTTGATCTTTCCCGTTCTATCAGTGGTGATGATGATATTGCCGTCGAAATGCTTAGAACGCTCGACATATGCAGGTGTTTCCTCAGGACGCTTGTTGCTGTGAAGCGAGTCGCCGTGGTCGTCTTCCGACAGAGCCGACTGACTTGGGGTGCTCTCTTCAAGACTTCGAAGCGTTACAGGCGGCGGGTTACACAAATCGTAGATAGGGTCGCCAGAGGCACTCAATAGCTGCCGACTCTTCGCTGGAGCCATCAAAGCCGTAGTGACAACTTCAGGGTGGGCAGCGAATGTTTCGTATGGTTGCTTATCTTTAATCTCGTCCTGGGATCCGAGTTTCCAAATATAGGCCTTTCGATCCTCGCTGCCACAAATGATGTAGCTGCCATCGTCGCTAAAGCGTGCGTTAATCTGGCTTGACTGGTTCTCTAGTCCTTTGAACTTGACCTGAATCACCTTATCGTTCAGGTTGTAAACTCGAACTCTTGAGTCGTTTGACGTGATAAGAACCTTGACTTGCCCAGCTTCAGGCCCTGATGGTATTGTCATGGTTCGAATGCCTGTAATTTTGCTTCCCTTGGCATTTTTACCTCGCGAGGATCGAACATGAATTTGATATTTGAGCTTCAACCCCTCGGTGGTGTAAAATGTGCACAAGCCACTAAGCACACCACAGATGGCAATGCTTCCGTCAGGGGAAAACGCTACCGCAGTGATGAACTCGCCTGTCGACGCTTGGAAAGCGACGCTCTTGTCCGGAATACTCCATAATCGTAGTTGTGCATCCAGTGAGCCTGCAAGGAAGAACCGGTCGTCTGTTGGATGGAAGGCGATCGATGTGACCAGATCCTTATGAACAAAAGTGCATAAACAATCACTCCTGCTCATATGCCATAACTTTACGGTCTTGTCCATCGATGAGGAAAGCAAAAAGTTGTTCTTGCTCCAACTCAAGGCCAGAACCTCGCCGGTGTGTTCTTTGAATTCTCGTACTGGTTTTGTGCGGAATACAGGAGCGCTAAGCTTTTCTCCATGGGCACCATTCTGCGCCTCTTCTTCCTCGTGTGCCTTGCGCTCCTCTGGTGTAGATATCACGGCGAACACACGCACAATGTGATCCTTTCCTGCAACGGCTAGGTATCGTCCATCCAAACTGAATTCGGCCGCCCAAATGGCATCACCACCTCTAAGGATCTTGCTTCCAACCGCCGTGGCTACCGCTCGACCGTGCGTGTTTTGGGGTTTATGTTGAGAGGCGGTAAGTTCTTGCGCAAGGAACAGGTGGTTGTAGTCTCTGTCCTTCTTGTTATGCGCCTTGACACGGATATATCGTGGAGGTTCTTTGTGGAGAGGTATGTACCCGCCGCCTGCACCGATGACGGACGTGAGAGCTCGGGCGTAAGTGCCATCGGTTCGCAGTTCACCCAAATCGGAGTCGGATTCCTGCATGTCATCATCTTTCCTCCAACTTCCGCGCATTCCCAGTCGGCTCAGGAAAGATGGTCCTTTCCTTCGATCCTTGCTAGAATCCTGGGCAGTGTTGGGCGATTTGCTAAGTTCGGAGCTTTGCCTCTGAAGATTTTCTGTTGTAGAGCTGTCAGAGCGGCCCTGGTTTAGAAGCCGTTGTGCGATAGTAGGCTCCGCGGTGTTGCTGTTGGTACGCAAATAAATTTGCTGGACGCCATATGTTAGTTCTGGTCTAACTATACCCAAGCATATCTATTGAACTGATCTAAATACTAACCGTACTCAAAGGATCGAGCCCAGCGTTGGGGGGAGGACTCGGAGAACTGGATTTGAAGGGTGGTTTCCAGTCTTTTGTTTCTTTAGCATTCTGAGAGCCGGACACAGATGGTTGTGTAGTCGAGAGCCTGCTCGATGGGAGGTCCAGGGAAGCACCGGCACCTATTAACAAGTCGTCAGCTTACATATTATTACCGTGAGTGATGTGTATAGCTAGCATAATACTGGCCAGTGGATAGAACCTTAGGCGCATAGGAGCCTCCATTTGCGACAAGTCCCTGCATAAGCACCAAGAAGGCATGCGCCCAGGCGTTCACTTAGCAGGTAGGGCATTGTGACTTGGCCATAGGACCGGACGGAGGGGCAAGAGCGTAGAAACATAATTAGGTACATACCCTGAGAATCGGAACGAGCAGCGAGGCTCTGGCGACGTTGAGGCTCGGATTCGGGAAGGCTGGAAAGGGCAGAGTCGCGTCGTCTAGACAAACCACGTTCCGCCCGGAAAACAGGCGAAGCTTTGAAGGCAGACATCTTCCATACTCCGTGGGCAACCAGTCCCTAATGAATTTTGAACGAGATAGACCGGATTGCGCGGGCGGTCGGCCTCGCGCAAGTGGGAGTCCAGTCCCCGACCCGATCAAAACGAGAGTGTGGCCTTGGCTGACGGACTCGGACTCGTGGGGGGGTGAGGTGAGTGAGTGAGCACTGAGATGGAACCTAGTGGGCGGGCGTGGCGGAGACCGGGGGTAACGAGATCTGGAGTCCAATCCGAAGGGTCCGAGAGAGTGAAAGACCGAGAGAGAATGCGATATGAGGCTGGAAGGCTTGGCTCGAGGCAGATCTGAAAGGTACTCCTGTAGGTACAATGGATGTAATGCCGACCGGTGTGTATTTATGAGGCCGTCGGTCTTTGTGGTGGATGTTGTCTCGTCTCCTTATCCCTATGCGCATCCGCAAGACTAACATGCAAAGGATGCTAGTTGGTCTCCAGCTGAGTGAGGGTCTAATTCCAGGCGTGTCAGACAGGTATTGGTAGTGCTGAATGGTGAATGGTGGATGATGACAGGAGGGATCAAGTTAAGGGAGAAAAGGTTAAAAAGGCAACGTAGTAAATGCACGCATATGCATCGTATCGTAGCTTTTTTGTTAAATCAAGAGTCAAAAGGATCAGGTGCTCGAGTGTAGCAGGGCAACCAGCGATTTTTGCATTGGCTATATGAGACGAGACGAGACCGAAAAGACAGGACCTAAGCGAAAACGAAGTCTCCGTGTCGGGTGAATGCGATGGCTGGCACCCGGCTGTAGTGCGCTGCACAGCAACCAGACAGTGGGCAATAGGCTCCTCCAGCTACTTACAGTGAAGTGTAGTGGGGTCGATATGACCGTAATAGACTCTAGTGTGTAAGAGACGTTGTTGGGGCTCTTTGGCGCGTGATAATAAGAAAAAGGAGTAAAGGGGGTGATCGGAAGTAAGTAATGGCATGAAGCTACGAATAAGATGATAAAAAAAGGGAGAGCTGACGCCACGGGGCAAAGCTGAGGCGCTGGATGGCAAAAAAGTTGACGTTGTGAATGGACCAAAGGATGAGCAGCTGACGGGTAACATCAGCAGCTGTACAGTAGCAGGCCGCGATGAAATAGGTAAGCACCGAATGTGGTATGGGCTGTGCTGTGGCTCTACAGTAAATTGAAAGGAAATAAGGGAAAAGAGCTGCACTTATCACACCTCTCCCGGATGTCGGCTCGATCTTCTGGGGTTAGATGGAGCCCAAATGAGGTAAGACAAGACTCAAATGTGAAGATCTGGGAAGTGGGAAGAGAGTGCATCAATCAGGTTGGTCTGTCTTCATAGGGCAGACTCGATTTGGCAGTTGATTCGATCTTACCATGGCAACTGTTAGTGGCGGTAATTGGTGTAATTGTTGAAGATTTGAGGCTGTGTTTACAATCACATCGCCTTGATGGCAGTGTAAGTTGATGCTTAAATCTCTACGGAGAGTTAAGTGGCAATTATTTAATGGCATAAGGCTGGATGATCGACCGTCACTTCAATAGGCTGTCTCCAGATTATCTGTGCCACAGGGGCAGACAGACAGACAGGTAGCCAAATGCGAACCCATGGCTCAGTGGCTCACCGCAAGGTAGGTACATGCAAGCGAGTGAATAAGACGATAATATCTTGACCGCAACAGCTGGAATACAATAATTGAACCATCATCACATGTTTAAGAGATATATCGTGTCAAGCTCTCTGACCGAAAAAGTTGTTGATATCTCAACCACTGTTTAAAAGGTCATTAAAATGTTTCAAGCCATACTGTACCACTTACACACGCATACATGCTTTAACTTAGAGTGTATCCGCGTATTCGGGATGCTTGACTTTTTAAGCCAAGCCAAGCCTACGGGAAATGCACTAATACAACCACATTGGCCATAACGTCGCATGAATGAGGGGATAAGGGTGAGAAGGTTGCATGCCTCAGTGAGACAATAAAGCGAGAACCACAAATAAAGCGACACAGACTCACTTTTGCATTTCTCATGCTGGGCTTACGTCGTTGACTTCCGAGAGGACCAGGATAGGCGGTTTCTAGACCAGACATGTTTACGGAAATCTGTGCCTTGCACTATCGAGATGCACGACGTCAGATCAGCAGGTATCAAGGATGCGAGTTTGTGTTGTTCATCTCATGCTGTTCATTCAATAGCGATTTTCTTGATCTGCTGGGCTGAGTTGAGACTGGACGACAGATGATAGATTGATGGCATGATGACGCGGGTGCCCAGACTTTTGACAACCAACTTGAGTTGAAGGTTAAAAGATGACAGTATATAATCATACCTCGCTAATAAGCTTGAGTTTAATACGCTCTAATTATCAGAAGTTCAGAACATCGCAACACCTTAATGGGTATTCTATCATATGCCTTGATGCCTGAGTGTGTATTCCTTCAGCCACATGAATCCTTAAATGGAAGCCTGGCTGACTGTCACACACGACACGCACATCCGGCACATAGCCAAGACGACGATGGATGCAGTTCCGTGGATCTCCTCGTGCCGTTCTTCCAGAGTTTTCAATGTCTTGGCCGCCAAGCCTGTCATGGGTCCGTATGGCGTGCGGCGCACAGCGAACAAATCGATCCATTTTCGATTGTGAATTACCTCAAACTCCGCCAGAAAAAAAAACCCAGCGCAATAAAAGTCAGTTAAGCTTTGTGATAGCTTCAAACACGGGCTTGTCTAAAGTCCGTCTATCTCATCCTACGCAATCCGCGGAGCTGTCAAGTCCCCGATCGTCCATCCACTCCCTGCACCAGAAACAAATCCTGTGTTCTCGAACTTCGATCCTGTGGAGTAACGTCACTCGAATCGTCGTCTAAATATCCACTTGCGGGCTTCAGAAATCCAATCTCGTGCTTCTAACTTGTTTGATGCCAATATCCACGGACTCGATCAAAACCCCGTCGGACCGGCCACTCTCAACCCCCGACTCCGACGTCAATGTCAATGCAACACCCATCGACATCATCACTTATCGACTTATCCTTGTTTGTACCTGACAGCGGCAAAGAGCGAAAAGATCTATTCTGGGCTGAGCAACTGCCGTATCGGTGAACTACCGCGAACTACCTACAGTACCTTACCCACATGACACTCACGGTTTCAATTGAATGCGACTGTCACAAGCACGGATAAGCTTGTCGAACAGCCGTTGAGCCTCAAAATCTGCCCGGCTTGGCTTATTCGTCTTGGTCAGCCTGACTAACCCAGCCAGCCCAACCCAGCCAGCCCAGCCTTACTGGTCTTAGCCGCACTGCACCATCTTAGGCCGACTATTGGGTAGTTATCGCTATCAAATCAATATCATCATCTCAACGCCCGTTTGTCATCGGCGAGTTTTCTGGTGAGACATCCAAATTATCTGGGTCTTTGTCAGACACGGGCCAACTCTTGTTTGTTTGTCGCTGTCACAAACCCACCGAGGTCCGAGGCTGAGATCCAGCGCAGTCCACCTTTGCATCTTCACATTTCAGCTTTCAGCCACAGAAGCACGCACACCTCGCCAAACTCGCCAAACATGAAGTTAGTATCACGCAAGGTCCCCAAGACCCTTGAGGACGAGACCGTCTCTCTCCTCCCCGAGGATCCCGAAGATATGGTCAGCCGCCCCTGTTCCTGTTCCTGTTCTTATTCCTTGCCCGCTCGTTTCTAAGTTTATGCCCCTGTTCTGCTATATCGTGTTCCGTTCCATCAATCACCCCTTAGAACCTGCTCCTATTCCTATCGTTACCCCTCCCCCTCCATCGCTGTCACACCCTACACGTCTCAACTCCGGACTGGACTCAACACGCTCATGTCCATCATTCATTCACCTTATACCACATGTCTCGCCTTGCACTTCAAGCCACTATCTGTTCCGAATCTGACCGATTTTCACCGCTTCTTCTTACGAGACAGGACGCTAATATTGTTGATAGTGGCATGCATACAACCTCATCCTCTCTGGAGACATTATCCATGCTCACGCCATCCGTAAAGTAGTCACAACTTCAAACACTGGAAGTACTGCATCTGAGCGTGTCCATACCGAACTGGCTATTAAAGTCAAATCCACTTTCTTTGATCCTATCATTTCATCACTCCGCGTCTCTGGAACTGTCGTTGCAGAGAATCCATATGTCACCCTAGGCTCTCATCATACCCTTGACCTCGAAGTCAACCGGCCATTTACCATCATCAAGCCAGAAGGATGGGACTCTATTGCAAGAGCTACTCTCCAGGAGACGCTATCAGATGACAAGGATGGCGCCGTAGCCGCCGTCGTCATGCAAGAAGGACTTGCCAACATCTGTCTTATCACCCAGTTCCGAACTGTCCTCAAGGTCCGTGTTGAGAGCGTGATCCCCAAGAAGCGCGATCTAGCATCAGACCAAGATGCAGGTATGCGCCGCTTCTTCGAGAAGACCTTGTCTACTCTTCTACGAACCATGGACTTTACTCAATCACGGCCGTTGTTACTGGCCAGCCCAGGCTTTGTGGCTGGAGACTTCAAGCAGTACATCGCCAACCAAGGAAGAGACAAAGCAGACAAAGTGCTTACAGCCGTAGCCAAGCAAGCGACGGTAGTTCACTCCAACTCTGGTCATGTTCATAGTCTCAACGAGATTCTTAAGAGTCCCGAGGTCCTGGCGAAGATGAAAGACATGAAATTTGCTCGTGAAACTCAATATGTTGACCAGTTCTTCGACATGCTGAAGCTAGACGATGGACGTGCATGGTACGGTACTTCCGCTGTCGAGAAGGCTGTAAACGACGGAGCTGTGGGTCCAGGCGGTGGTGTTTTGCTGGTCAACAACTCACTATTCCGCAGTGAAGACCTTGCTCTCCGAAAGAAGTACGTCGCTCTGGTCGAAAAGGTACGGAGCGATGGTGGTGAGGCGAGAGTTCTTAGCAGTGATCATGAGAGTGGGCAGCGATTGACTATGCTGGGTGATATCGCTGCCATACTCAACTATCCGATGCTGGATCTTGATGATGACGATGCCGATGAAGATAATGAGGCCACTGCAGAACCTGTTACGGAAGAGAGTGTTATCTAGTCAAAAGAAGATAGACCAAAGAAATGAGATATGAATTGATGAGGCTCCTATCGATGAGTGCTACCCTATACTCTCGGGCGAAAGTCAAGAGACTCGCATCAGACACAATTATTCTGTATCTCCGAGTGCTTTCAACATGACAGTTATAATAGCTATTCTATTTTACTATGACTGCATGTACTGTTGATTCTTTGGTAATCCAGCTCATCGGTCTTTTCGGCGTTAAGTGATAAGATCTACGTCGAGGCGAGCGGAATTCTCCCCGCATTTCCCCCGAAGTCCTTAAATCAAATCAACGCGCAACAAGATCGTCGCGATGACTCGCCGCGCTTATCTGATCTATGAACGTGAGGAATTGAATCCATGTCTTTAATTCCGAGCTCCGAGGCCATAATAATTTTGGTTGATGAAACTGCATTGATCCTTCTGAAGTTGATGCTATATAAATGATTCATCATTCCAACTGCAACCCCTCATTCACATACACACATCAACAAAACATCATACATAAAGTGCCCATGAATTTGAAAATGGCCTCCAAACTCGCCATTGATTCTACCAAGAAGCTTAATTCAGGTTACGATATACCTCTCCTTGGCTATGGAGTAAGAAATCCTGATCCTTCAATCCTTCGCTTCATGTCACCCTAACTTACGTGCCTAGGTTTACAAGGTGTAAGTCTGCGTAATACTGCGGTGTCATTATGTACTCGTACTCTAACACATCACCCAGCCCAGCTGACCAAGCTCCTGAACTCTGCAAGAAAGCTCTCGAGATAGGCTACCGCCATGTAAGTCCCAAGCCCAATATGGTTCAATGCACCGCTGACAGGCCAAGATCGACTCTGCTTCGGGATACCGCAACCAGGGCCCTAGCGCAGCAGGAATCTTAGCATCAGGCATCCCTCGCTCAGAAGTTTTCTTCACAACCAAGATTTTCACTAGGGAGTTTCCTCTGAACTATGAGAATTCCCGTAAGCAGGTAGACATCGCTCTTGATGAGACGAAGCTCGACTATCTTGACCTTGTTCTTATCCATGCCCCATACGGTGGATCGGATGCTCGAAAGGGAGCGTGGAGAGCTCTCGTCGAGTGTGTTGAGGCTGGAAAGGTACGCTCATTGGGCGTTTCCAACTACGGAGTGCAGCATCTGGATGAGCTTGAAACGTACATCAAGGAGCTCGAGGCGGAGCGTGGACCGGGCAAGGGAGGCGTCATCTCTGTTGGACAGTGGGAGGTTCACCCCTGGCTTACACGACCTGATATCGTCAAGTGGTGCCAGGACCGTAACATTGCAGTCGAGGCTTTCTGTCCTATTGTTCGCGGTGAGCGATTTGGCGAGCCCAAAGTCAAGGCTCTTGCGGAGAAGTATGGCAAGTCACCAGCACAAATCCTTCTTCGGTGGAGCTTGCAGAGGGGGTATGTTCCCCTTGTGAAGAGTGTTACGCCTTCGAGGATTTTGGAGAACATTCAGCTGTATGACTTTGAATTGACGGAGGAGGAAGTAGAAGACTTGAGGACTGATGAGTATAGTCCTTGTGCTTGGGACCCCACTGTTGAGCCTCTCGAGAAGTAGATGCAGGTGTACACAAGGATAACATAGAGATATGATAACTTGATTCAGCCGTATGAAACGAGAAGATTTCAACTAGGTAGTCGCTCCCAATACTATTTGCTGTCTTTTCGTGTGAATGTCATCGTGAGTGTTTGGTATTGTTGATGGATCCACGTGATCTCGTTTCCACCTCGCGTCAGTCTCTACCCCACGCGTTCCATGCCACTTCCAAACATACATTATCATCACCATCACCATCTCACCACAACCGCCTTCAGTGCGACCTACCCCAATGTCGCCTCCACGTCAAAAATGGGCCAAAGGACGTTTACCCTTATCCCCAAGTGCCCGGGTCGAGGCGACTCACCCGACAAACCGCTTGTACGGCCCATGACCTCGAAACAAGTCCGGAACGCATACAAAGCAGCTAATAAGGGACCCAAACTCTCCCGAGCCGAGGCTTGGAAACAAGAGAAAGCAGAACAAGAGCGAATCAGAAAAGAATTCGAACGAGAGAAGGCAGCCGCAAAGGCCAAGGTAGCGCGGGACAAGAAGAAGGAGAAAGAGTTGGCCGAGAAGGAGGCAAAGCGGAAGAAGGGATTGCCACTCGTCAATGTCCGACCGAGTCAGGAAACGATTTCGTGGTTTGTGAGAGGGAATGGAAGTGCGAAGAAGAGGGATGTGCAAGGAAAGGATGTCAAGAACACCGATGCCACAGACGACAAGGATAATGATACGACTGAAGAGACGACGACTGAAGACAAGATACAACAACCTGCTGCAAAGTCGCAAAAGCTAGGCAGCATACAGGAGGACGATGAAGACATATCTGATGCTGGCATGGAAACTATTACCGAGAACGAACCGCCAAAACCCTCCGTAGAATCACCAAATGCCAAGGACCACGAAGAAGAAAAAGAAGATCCCATGGTGAAAACTACTGGGGAAGCGCTAGCCGGAATTGAGGCACAAAGAACGGCACCTCAACAGCCAATTCCAGAAATAGAGCTGGACGGGATGGATGATGAACTGGATACGGACTTTGAAGAGGACCTGGCCCTGGGAATTCTTGAGGATATTGAAGCAGCTATGGACAAATCAAAATCCCAAAAGAGTCACGACGACGAGGCGGCTTGTCGTCCTCCCAAAGAAACACCTGTTATATCAGCACGGCCTTTGGATGATACCCGAAGGGCCATACCGAATCGCTACGCAGAAGACCTGGGCCTACAGCGCCCTGCTCCTTCCTCCTTTGCCAAGCCAGATCTTCTACGAGAGCCACTACACAACCTGGAACTACAATCTCCGTCTCCGCCACGTCAAGAGCCGCCTATGAGCACTCAAGCTATTCTCTTCAACTTGGACGATTTCTTCCCTTCATCCTCCCAACAAGTTCGAGAACTTGAAGAAGAGCTGGATGATGATCTCATGCCATCGGCAGCCTTACAATTGGCTCCTATTGCAGAGGAAGAGGAATTTTCAGACGCAGAAGCCGAGAAATCACCAGGACCCCCCTTACCAACACTTGACCCGGCACCAGACTCACCCCCTCCAGTACCTCGGCGGTTCTTTACCTCTTCTGGTTCGCACGAAAGAATGTGTCTGGCTATCCAGCGAAGTCGCCGTACAGCTGAACTTGAACAGATTCAACGACGTGACAGATCTCGCTACCAGGCTGGTATGGTCCAAAAAGCCCAGGCGGAAGGCCGAAAGAGCTTCAAGCCGCGCGAATCTATGAGAAAACCCCCGGTGTTTTCCAAACCTCCTCGCCAAGGAGCTCAATGCCACCAACCACGACAGCCTCCGTTTAGGACAGCACTTGCACTGCACGAGAGACCCAATACCAACACGACTCCAGCAAAACGAGTAGAAGCACCTCAGAAACACCAACAGGCACCTTTGAAAACGACATCTGCACTATATAACAAATCCACAACCAACGCGCACACCCCACTGAAGCGTTTCGAACCACAAAAACAACCTCCACCGGCACCACCACAAGAAAGTAAAGAGAACCAAAACCCGCCACAAGAGCCTTTTGCACTTAGTGCTTCGCAAGAGTCGTATGGTGGTGAATGGGTTGATGACCTAGCTTTTGAACTCATGATATAATGATAGAAACGGACCTTTGGATGAGTACCACCATTGAGAAATTACAGCATTGGACGGAATAACAACATGGCATGAGAGATTACACGATTATTTTGGAGTTTGGGACATCATATTAGGAGGCTAGCACTGATTACTGGCATATCACCCCTTTTTGTCCGGGTGCTGGGTGGCAAAGACATGTATTTTCATCATGGCATAGCGACGGCGTTTACGTTTTTACCATGTTTTATTTGGTACGTGATACCTTAGTCCTAGAATTAGTTGTTCTATGTGACCAAGTTATCCTTGTCTTTCGACCCCTTATCCTCGCTATCGAATCACACAATATCATCGCTATGCTGCGAAAAAAAAAAAAAAAAAGAGTCCCAACTGGCTTCCAAAAGGAAGTGTCTTCATCCCTAAACGCCAATGCTATGCTCGAAGTGTGTCCCTTTCATGATTCATGATTTCGTCGTCCGCCGCCAACTGGATCCAATTGGATTTATACCTGGGTATATTCCACAAAACCACAAGCAAGGGTTTTCAACGAAGTTAACTAAAGGAAAATTCCAACCCATTCCGTCTTAGCAGACACTTTGGAATCGCAGTCTTCTACTGCGCAACGGAGATCAGCTGCAGCCGTATAAACAGGCCGATCATCAGGAGAACGGAATCCTACGCCGTCGCGATTCGTCTTAGTGGGCTTTCTGTTTTCATAGCAATCAGCGCAGTAAACCTGTAGTCGTTAGTTTCTCTTCAATATATTACGTAGAACTGCAAAACTTACATGTCCACACTTCTTGACGGCCCAGAAATGGTGTTCTCCAGGTGCTCGCTTTCGTTTTCCCTTCGAAGTTCCAACAGAGCTCTGGGTCACCGTACCAGTTGGGTCGTAGGCCAGCTCTTCACTACATGCTGGGCAAATGACAACGCTCTCAGACTCCTTCTCGGGATCGGTGCAGGTATCGCGTGTGAAACCCTCTCGGGTTGCTGGAGGTGGCGACATCTGTGGCTTTGGGCTTGGCTGTCGGGCAAATGCGTTGCGTGATATGTCGAGGTTGGGTGGACTGAATGCAGCGATATCAAAAATGCCTGCTAGTCGTCTGAAAGGGCCAAAAGCAGCAAAGTTCGGTAGACCTCCTAGAGCTGGTCGTTGGCTTATTATTTCCAGGTCAATCAGCTCGTCGGCTCGGAACACTTCGCGTGGAGTTCTTCTTCGGTAACGTGGGCGTTCTTCTTCGGGCGAATCTGCAGTCAGGTCGATAACACTCGCTGAGCGGCCAACAAAAGTTCCATCAGTTCGTGCTAGTTGAGGGGGAGATATGCGTTGTGAGTTCGTTCTTCGCGGGTTTCTTGCAGCAGGTCTCTCGTTCTGGATCGGATCAAGTCTAACTCGTGACTGAACGGGAGAATCGGGCTCATCTGTCAGATCGATGACTTGAGAGGCTTCCTGTTGCTGTTCCGATGGTTGAGGTGGCAATGTAGGTTGATTTCTTCGCGAGTAATGCTCGTGGTGGTGCTGTCGAGGGGGATTTGGAGGAAACGCAGCGGGTGCGGAAGGGTTTGGAAGATAGAGTTGACTAGAATTGTCTCGGTTTGGCAGATTTCGTAGGCTTCTGGTTAAGTTGCCCACAATCATGAGCTCATCGTCCTCCCCCTCGAACATCTCGAGAAAGTCGTCACTGTTTTCGGCCATCTTAAGCAAATGGAGATGTTCGTTCGAGTGGGAGATATCGAAGTGTAGGAGGCTATCTTGAGGTGCAGTGAATTCTTCAATATCGTATTAACAGCATGAAGCCGTGTAATAAGCTCCAGAAGGTACCGGGCACTTGTACAGCGAATAGGCACCTCAAACGGAGTAATCGAGAAGCGTGGCGACTAGCTGGAAAAAGTCGTGCAGGTCCACGAGCTCGAGTTATATCGTGAGTAACATAGAGTTATGCTCAGAGTAATCGTAAGCGTCTGTATCGTATCGTAACTCGGAAGTTTAGTCGTGGCGAAAGGGAAGGTTGAGGGTTGGTAAGCATCGAAGTTGTTGAGCGAAAAGAACGTTGAAAATGAATGTCGCTACTTCAGGATTGATGCAAGGCTGCTCCCCCATGTGACGACAAGACTTAGCGCGTAGAGACCCTGCACTGGCGGCCGCGATTACCCCGCCAAGGGGCTTGAGGGCCACTAACAGCAGGCGTCAAGGCCGCTGTACAGGGGGTTAATGACGCCTGGACTCCACTACCGCTCAGGTACCTTGTTTGTTTTGAGGCTCAAAAGGTAAAGGGTGCATATCATCACGAAAGCGAGACATGCAGACATGATACAAAAAACAAAATCGTGAATTATCAATTTTCAAACACCTCCTTTTGTGCTTTGCTTTGACCCAATATCGTAGGCCTATAATACAGATTACCAGGGAATCATCAACCCGCCTCCGTTCACAATGTAGTTTCATCCAAATCCACCACCGTCTATTCCTTTGTTGCAAGTATGCTGACCACGCCCTCACCGTTGACTGTCACAAGCTGCTTTGCAGACTCTCCCCACCGAACAGCGACGGATGGCGTAGAGTTCTTCAAAGGCTCGCTCCACTTCTTGTTGGATTTGGTGAACTGTTGCACTGTCACTCCAGCTGCACCACCAGTGGCGAGGAACTGGCCACTGTAGTCCCATGCCAGGGACTGGACCGGCCCACCAGTCTCAAGAACCTTGGCCACCGCGGCGTCACCCTCCTTTCGCAGATCGAAGATGGTCACCATGGTTTGACCCTTGGCTGTAGCGGCGAACCAGTAGCCGTTCTCGGAGAAGCTGAGGGCCTGGATAGGGGCACCCAGACTGAAAGAGGCAGCTTGCTCGAGGGTGTTGGTCA
This sequence comes from Fusarium concolor, assembly GCA_013184415.1. Taxonomy (NCBI): domain Eukaryota; kingdom Fungi; phylum Ascomycota; class Sordariomycetes; order Hypocreales; family Nectriaceae; genus Fusarium; species Fusarium concolor. The sequence goes on from JABCJY010000072.1 coordinate 23,936, forward strand.
TGAAGAGCTTGATATCGCCTGAAGTGGTGCCAGCGGCAAAGAGGTGACCATCAGGGTGGAATGCACAAGATGTAAGAGCTGAGAACATGTTAGTAGACCATAAGTATTGGGCGTGCAAGGTAAAACTTACCAGCATCGGTGTAAGTACGGGCGGCACGCTTCTGTGCGACCAAGTCGTAGAACACGATGCTCTTATCTGTACCAACAGAGGCCAGAATCTCGCCGCTGGGGTGGAGGCTCAGTGCTGTAGCAGCACCTGCATGTTCGCTAAGCGATGCGATCTGGTTGCCCTCCTGGAAAACCTTGACACTTCCCTGGCCAGTTGCAAAGGCAACGCCGGCCTCAGCCCAAATAGCATCCGTGACAGGCTCCTCAACTGGAATCGATACCTCGACCTTGTCCTCGGTGGTGGAGTAGATCACTGCCTGGCCCTTCAAGCCTCCAATAGCAGCGTTGGCTCCTCCAACAGTGAGAGCTGTGGCATCGGGTACAGGTAGGGAGTGGGTAGTCGCGCTTTCGAAAGATGAAATCTCTTCGCCGGTGGCCCAACCCTCAGGGACAGGGCGCTTCTTGCGACCCTTTGATAATCTGCATGTGATGTTAGCTTGAACCCGTATAGATGCAGTATAGCCACATACGTCTGATGAGTCTCGTCCACCTTTGCAGTAAGCTCCTCTGGCAGCTTCTCTACGCTATCAACCTGCATCTGATCGCCATCGACTGCACCTCCCGTCACAGTAACCTTGCTCAAAGCATCTCTCGCCTCATCTCGCTCCCTGGTCAATCGTGCGATAACTCGAACAGCAGCATCGTGCTGATACAGAGCTGTGGCAAGCTCTTCTCTGGCGCGCGCAAGCTGCTCCTTAAGGTTGTATGTCTCTAGTGCAAGCGCGTCCCATTCGTTCTGGAAAGTCGCGAGAAGAGCGGGAATCGATGTGAGGGTAGGAGGACGCGGTCGGACAATACGCGACGAATGGATAGGGAGGAGATCATCGGCGGTCAGGGCCTCGCCAGAATCGGGTTCGGTGCCATGCTCGTTGATATATTGATCGATAAGGCGCTTCTCGTAGACAACACCTAAGCTGTGTTAGCTGTGAAAGCTGCGCGTCGATGTTGTTGATATACATACCAGACTTCTTAGACACGACGGGCTCTTGAGGAGCCTCTCCAGAAACTGTTAAGAGATTAGCACATTGGAGTTTAGCGGCGGTGAAAGTTTGCAACTTACTTCCACAAAGCATGGCGACTGCGATTTTGAGCTCGTGGAGCTTTCAATTGCTTGCCGTCAGGTAAATCGCAACTCGACGTCTCGAAGCTCTGTTGCGACGACAATTGCCTAGTCGAGATTTTGCCGGTGCACTGACCAGAGCTTTGGGTCACGGGATGATAAGATAAGATAATACTAATCTTATCGTACATCATCTCGATGCATGTCTCAACACGGGGAGCACCGGTAATAACAGCTTCGCATGTCTCCGTAATCCGATATGGAGGTGATTAGCTATTGATAACTATTTGAGTGGTATTTGTTGTATTTGGATTGCTTATGAATCTTGGGGGTACATATGCAATCCGGACTGTGACGGTTGAATACGAATAATCACCCACTTCAAATAACATGGCCCTTCCACAGCCTCATGACCTGCGTGTAGCAGATGAAGCCGAGCAGATCAAGACCTTGGACCTTTTATTTGAACCTAGTCCAGCAATTCATTCAACCCTCCTACCAATTGTGCGAAATTCAGAGTATGCATCCTACCCAGAACTGAGTGAGGCCTGCAAAACCCGCCTCTCCTCCCTCGCATCCTCCAGCTCCCAAACCAGCCCTGACAACACCCTCCTCTCTATCCTCGGATCACATCCCCGCTTAGGAGCCAAGAAAGTTGAGTCAGCACAGTCAGCCGCAGAGCAAGCCAACCTGCAAGGTCAAGGCGAGGAGTTAGCCAGGTTGAACAAGGAGTACGAAGACAAGTTCCCTGGCTTGCGCTATGTTGTCTTTGTGAATGGACGAGGAAGACCGGAGATTATGGAGAATATGAAGGCTAGGATTTCGAGAGGTGACTTTTCGAAAGAGGTTGATGAGGCGTTGCAGGTATGTACAATCCGTATGTTGGGATTTCTCTTACTGATTTGACATGCAGGCAATGTGCGACATCGCAAATGATAGAGCCTCTAAACTTGGTGTAAAACAATGAATGCAATCATGTTATCAAGAACAATCTGTCTCCCGTCGCTTGAGCTGTGGTATATCTACACCTCCCACTTTGGCTGATCAATAATACAAGCCAGCACAACCTATTTTTTGTTTTCCAGTCGTAGCTTAATGGCACTTTCATCGCCTTATTGAACATGAACCCATATCGCCACCCAATGCCAGACGCATACTTTACATAATTCCTGTAAATGCTACCCGAAATGCCCAGATGCGCCACTATGTACTATGCACAACTATCTCCAGCAGATGCCGTCGAGCTCATCCAGATACTCCTCGTACGACCTGTCTTCCTCCCCGTTGGTACCATCATCCTTCTGTCCGAATAAAACGCTGAAATCAGAGTATACACTGTCTGAATCATCGCCTCCATCGTCCCAGTCGTCATCTGCAGGGTGCATGTATGCGAAACTATCTTCTTCCAGGTCGTCCAATGGAGGCAAAGGCGCTGTTGGCCGCAACTCTGGGGACCGGATGGGGAAGATTCGTGGTGATGTGCGGTTCTTGGTCGCGGCGACGTCGCTAACAGGAAGAGGGAGGGCGACAGGTTTCGATAATCGACATGCCGTGGGCTTTGAATGTTGGAATGGCTTAGGAGGTGGCTGGTTTGGCTGCAATCTCGTTGACGTTATCATGCCTGAAGGCCCTATGATTCCTGTGCCCGTAGGTGAGATCCTCAGAGATTTGCCCGCTGATGAATCCTGGATCATCTGAGGTCGCCAATTCGACTTTCCGGTAGCCTTCGATGTGATCGTTGCAATTTCTTGCTCATATTTCTTGCCACCGAATGCCGGTTGTCCAAGATTTAACCTCTTCCGTAGACAGTTCATAGTCGAAAAACGTAGAAAAGAAGTGGCGTGAAGGTGCGCAATCCTCCGAGTCATATCAACCGACGTAGCCATCTTCAAAAACCGCTTATCTCCGGTTTCTTGTCCTTCTCGGTTCAGGATATGAGTTGCGGGTTGAGAATAGGGCTGCGAAAGACGACTCGTAATAAGCTCATTGCGGAGTCGACGTTTCTTGACGCTCAGGTCTGCTGTGTTGAAGCCATCGACATCAGACAAGCAGCGTCGTCGCTTGATGCCATTACGAGCTGCTGATGCTGATTGAGGTTGTATTTCTAAAGGACCGAATCCATTCCTTGCATCACTGTGCAATGAGAAAGTGAAGCCAGATGGAGCTTCAGCTCGTGATCTTAGTATCCATACTTCCGATCCTGTTGCCTTCTTCTGGTGATTTGCGGTACTTGTTGCTTTTGGAAGAGTGCAGTATTTTGAATCTCCCATTAATGCTTCAAACAAAGGGTCTGAGCCAGGACATCGTGGTACTTGGGCTAAGTCATCCGATGTAAGGTCCAGCGGAGATATGGGGGGGTCATCATGGCAACCACCTGCAGCATGGCAGCGCCAGGGCTCAAGCAAATTGATTGAGCTCTGTCCATTAGCCTCTACCTCCATTACGACAGCTTGCGCTTCGTTTGAGGGGTGCTGTCAGAGCTGCCTCGTCCGATCCATCCGCTTTATCCAGTTTGCAGCAGGATGAGAGGAAGTAGTTGAGGGGAAGAAAAGCCGGAGGGGAAGAGATCTGGCCGTTCAGTGCCGAGAGTTCAGCTGAGTATGATTCGACTCGGAGATAATATCTTAAGTTGGATCTGGTGATGCGTAAAGATCCTGGTCTTTCGATATTTGGGGCAATTTGTTTAACTAAACCAATGCAGCTTGTTTGACCCCAGTTTTGCGGTAGGTTCACGGCAGGACAATGCCATACGTCTGAACCGTCTCTTCCAAGCCTCTCGGGTTGTCAAGAGTTGCTACTCAAGACTGTAGAGATACAATGCTGGTGGGTAACAGTAACTGGCGTGATTGTCGACAAGCGAGAGTGGGGAATTGACGACGAAGCTAGTGGGGACGGGTATAGGGAGTATCTGCAAGGTTTCTGACCCAAGGAGTCAGGTAGATAGTGGATAGAGATAGACACTGATCATTGATAAGATGAAGGATCCAGGAGAGATTGGGAATGGTGATGATGAAGAAATCAGAGACTGAAGAGGGGAAAGGTCGCCTTGTCCAAGGAGTACCAAGACCAATACAGCAGCTAATGTTAGTCTCCTGCAAGTGCAAGCGATAGACTTGCAAGGATCACGCCGAACCAATTCGATGGGAAATCCGGGGCCAGGCTAGAGAAGAGAGACTAGAGATGCTGACTGTGACATTCGGATTGCTTTTTCTGGACAGACAGGCAGACACACCAACAATGCCATGACCTGGGGTACATGGATGTATAGGCAGGCATGGGTACGGTATTACGATGCATGCCTGTCCTTGCAGTTCTTCTTCCGTAGACCGAGCACAGAGACAATCCTCTGATCTACCCTACCTACACAGTATTCCATAGATTGACAGACTCCTTGCCGACATCACCGAGGAAAAAAGTGATCAGTCCGGGGTAAACCATCTGGGGCGATGTGCATGGTCGTACAGTATCTCATAGGCCGGGGGCGTTGGTCAGGCGGTTGAATCAAGCGTTCTAGCATACAGGGATCATAACGATCAACTTGCTTTTTCCGTTGGCTGAGACTAGATGGTTGGCTAATTGGGCAGAAAGAGGGGGGGAAACAGAAACATCAATCGACAGGGATCACAAGGGAGGAAATCCGAGAGGTTTTGGAGAGGTGAGATGTCGTTGAAAACTGAATATTGAAGCATCAATGCGGCGGACAGAGTTTGCATCCTGGTCAGAGACTCAGATCATATTGATAATTTGGCTGTCCGTATTGGACTATCCGTATAGACCTGCTTAAAATAATCAAGTCGTTTTCTCTTCGACTCCATGTGCTCATATTACTCTCAAACTAATAAGATAATATCTCGTGACTCCTCTCTGAACCCTCGTGACAGCCACAAGCCAGCTCATCATAAAATTTGCATGTTTGTATGACACCGCAAAGCTTGCAATGCTCTAGAATGCCACATCCTCAAACTGAAACCACTCCATTGGGATACTTGCACCATGCTCTTCTCTTACTGGGCCTTCGACTCTGGGGATCGGCTTTAGGGCTAAGACGGAGGCGGCCGCTGTTTCTGGGGTTAAGATTGGGAAACATGAGATATCACATCCCCTGAGACCAAAACGCATACGCGTACATATATGTATTCAAGTACCGTGGTATCAACGTCCAATGTACAGTTGCTTTCCATCTAACCGCACAACTTCATCTATGCTACGTTGCCAATTCCGCCCCCGATCCAACTTTTGTATTTTGACCGCCACAACATGCCTGAAACGGATGCGCCGGCATCTCAACCGTCCAATGCACTTCTCATGGACTGTCAATTGAGGGAAAATGATTTGATTCATCATAAGCCATCCGAACCTATGCCTTTTTGCCTATCTAGCTTTGTTACCATGCCTTGTTACCACCTAGACACCCTGAGACAAACTCCACCAAACTCCAACATACCTTGCAACTCAGCTAATGAGCGTATCGTAACTACTATACATGATACATAGAAAATTCACTTCAAACTCGTCTTGTGCTAACGTCAAAAATATCATTCTTCCATCCTCCCTGCTCATACTCAAAGAGCCTCTGCTCCGCATCCCTGCCTTCTTCCTCCCATAGCTTGACCAGACTGCCTGGTGCATAGCGTCCCTGGAAGATGCCAGAACCTGCTTTGACACCAACGCGGGCGTCAATGTCTGGATCGGGCGCTGGAACGAGACGTGCCGCAACAGCTCGAGTGAACGTCCAAAGGTCCTTGGGATCGGCGATGCGGGTGGCTCGAAGACGCTCCCGAGCATAAAGCATTTCACGGTTCAAGAAATGGAGACCTTCAGCAATGGCTGCAGCGATCTTGACCTCCAGAGCCTTACGCACAATAGGTCGAATAAATGGTTTCAGAATCCAAGCTAGACAAGCAAACTTGGACTTGCTCAGTGTGTAGTTGAGGTGATGAATGCGAACCTTGACATTGCGTAGAGTGACAATCTGTTCCAGGCGATCCTTTCCAATTTCGAGATCAAGGGTAATATCCACGCCACGTTTGTCAAGATGGAATCCTGCGATACCTTGATCAACCATGCGAAGAAGACCAGAGTGTAAACGGAACCAGTAACCAAGGTCATCGGCTGCAATGGAGAGACCAGATACAGTCACTTTCATCATAGAAGTCATGGTAGACTGTGTTCCGTGACGTGCCTTTTTCACCTGAACATCGTTGTAGGTTGAGATATTGAGCTGGAAAGGGAGGAAGGAGCTTGCATTCACTGTGCGGCCAGGCTCAAGAATGAGGTTCTCGAGAAGTAGATCAATGGCTGGTGCTGACACTTCCACGCGAGGAATGGGGACGTACTGGATGGCTTGGATGAGAAGAGGTACAAAGATGTTAATGGTGTCAGTGATCAGGTCGCTGTTAGCATACTCTCCGGCTGGTGACAGGAGCAGAGCAATTCGCTCGGTCGTATGAATGAGCTTCTTGATATCTGTATCATCCAAAATTGATTGGAAAGCGGCATACAGACTGGACAGCAAGGCGTCAAGGTCGTCTCGGATCGACGACTTGGCAGTCAACTCGTTGGACTTCTTGCGTAGTTGTTGGAATCGTTCTTCGATATTATCAAAGAAGTCAGGATCGCTCAGCATATCCTGCACCAGATTGCCAATTTGTCGCACGAGCTCATCAAAGTTGGGGTCGGTTTTCCCATCATCGACAACTGCTTCAAAGGATTTCTGGACTTCATCCCAATGTTCACGCTTGCCGAGTGAAGTGATGAATAACCAGAAGTTGTGGACTGCTTTGTCGGCTTCTGGGTTGGGCTGCGTATCCTCCTCAACTGCTTCGACTGTTGCAGCAGCTGCATGAGAGTAGGCGAGGAGATAACGTCGAATGAGTAGTGAGATTGTCGAAACTGACTCCTTGTAGTCTGTTCGTTTCCGAAGATTCAAGACAGTCTGCTTGAGACGCTTCACAAGCGCGTTGCCTTCGTCGCCTTTGGCGTGTTCTTTTATGCTCTGTACTGCACCGTCGGCCACTTCAACGGCACCCTCCTTGACAGTCTCACCAACATCTACAACTTCTTTCTTAAGATCTTCGTCCGAGGGTGGAGCGGGTGATTTTCCATTGCCATTAGCATGTTTGAGCGCTTTCTCTTCCTCCTCGGAAGGCTTGATGGCCTCGCCAGCTTGTTTGGAAACGTCAGACAGGGTGAAAGCAGTGTCTCGAAGCACTTCTCTTCCAACGGTACTAAGGTCGGACAAGAAGATGCGAAAGTCGGAGTTAGTTAGGAGAAGAGATCCGACGGTTTGTAAGCTCTTGTAGGTCGCGACAGCATCAGCCCGGACCTTTGCCCTGGCAGCTCTTTGCTCAATATGTGCAACATCAACATCGAGACGTGCTTTGGTAAGATACCAAATAAAGTCCTGGATCTGATCCTTGCTGTTCTTGTGCTGCAATACCTCGATAAACTGTTTGAGCCATAGCTTGATGCTCCTGACTAGAGCTCGTCCTGAGGGGCTCAGCTCTTGCCTCTCTGGGTTCAAAATCTGAGCTGAAAGAAGAGTTCTCAAGTGAATGATGAGCTGTTCATTGGTTGGCATGTATCCCTTTGAAATGGCGCGCAGCATTTGATATGTATGAAGTTTCTCGTGCAGTCGCGTCTGCAGGCTGGTGTCGTCATTGTAACGCGGCAGCAGAGGCTCGCGCTCAGATTCCTCGCTGCTACCGCAGCCAAAGCACGACAGCATTGTGAAGGCTGCAGGTGATGAGTAATTGGTAGTATTATACAGAACTGTTGTTTTCGTGGGGTGGGTGTTAGCTTGATGAAGAGAGATTCATAGGTACTTATTGATTTATGAGGTTGAAGACCTACCTAAAACAGTGACGACGTCATGACTCTGCCGGAACTTCTAGTCCTCAGCCTGCAGGTACAGCTATAACACTTTACAGCAACCACAACCCTTGTGCAGCTTAGGGGACTACAGCTGTGCCTGAGCTCAGTGATTGGGTGGCGTTGCCCATTTCGCAATCATGATGCTTTTTTTGTGGTATGTCGCCTTCATGATGAGAAGGCTTTGGTTAGGGAATGCATCTGCAATGAATGGCATCATCGCCATTTCTTACAATGGATTGGACTCAACAGTTGGCATATTGACATGATGCTCAGAAAGCTTTTTGATCAGACGATCAGCCTTGAACAATGTCAATCGTTTTGAGATGGGACAATAATCACTGCTAGTGTTAGTTGAGAGTGAGCTTCAGTGCAGGGGGACGGAACAGCACCATAGAATTTTTTCGTGTGTCATCTTTCTGTGCCATTATACGGTTGTTGATCTCTCCTATCAGTCGCCGTTTTTTACATGTGCCAATCGCGGTTCTTCAATGCTTCCTTCATCTACTCAATGTCCCGCGGCCCCGGATTACTATCGGCGGACCTCGGCATCGTCAGCTGGCGTGGGGCCGGATGTAATCAACATCAACATCTGTCTTCAAGTATCTTCACATTCACAACTTCGACGATGAGCGGGTTGTAATCCATACTCGGAGAGTTTTGGTGGCGATTTCGATCACCTACTCATAATTCTGACGTTTGATGTCGTCTGCGAAGCCCAATCTCAAAGCCACATGCTCCGAAAACTTAATCTCAATGACCACACCTAAAGAATGGAAACGACTCTCATTCCAAGAAGCCTTGGAATTGACTAGGCTTCCAGACGAAGATTCAATAACACAACAACCTGTTCGGAAGTTTATGAGTCGTCAACCTGCTTGGATGCCAGGTCAAGAACTCCCTTGGGGCGCTGTTGGTATCGCTCGGCCGAAGATCACAAGAGGAGCGTATGGTGCTGTTGTATATACACAAGCGGCTCTAGCAGCGGCCCGTGTAGTCGAACAGGAGGATGATGACAACAAGGAGAGGAATAGGCGGGGTATTCATGTAAGTTGGACGGAGTTGTTCATAAACTCAACTGAACAATTGAACTCACCATCTTTAGTCCATTCACGCAGTTTTCACAAACCCAGGACTTTCAGATCGCCCTTTCATTCTAGATGTATCCGAGGTTCATTCAAGTCGCTCATTCTCTACACGTCTCGTCCACACCCGCCAGTCAACTCAAGCTTCGAGTACCCCGTTGGGCCCCTTTCCCATCTCAGACGCTGAAGCACCCCTTGGCAGCCCATGCTTAACAAGCATCGTTACTTTTAAACGACCAGTTCCTAGTTCCGATGAAGCTCAAGGGACTCCGCCACAAGAGCGATTTAGAGATATCCTCTCCACTCGGAAACCTGACGAGTGGGATCCATGTCCACAAGCCGATGTTGATGCTCTCAAAGCAAAATTTCCAAACGAAGGCCATGGGGCATTCCCTATTCTGGACATGTACAAGGTTGATATGTCGGTCTTCAACAAAGATAAGCCTATACCAGACCGGAGAGAACTGTTATACTACCGATTACTCAAGCCCCTTCCCAGAGAAGATTCCAATGCACATGTCCTGTGTCATGCATTCGAAGCAGATCGCAACGGTCTATTCATGCTCGGTAACCACCTGGGCTATGGCCACGACTTAGGCATTGCAGCAAGCTTGAGTTACTCTTTCTATGTCCACGTCAACGCTGAAGAAGCTGTAATGGAAAGCGATGGGTGGTGGATACAAGAAGTCTCTTGGCCGCGATTCAGCGCAGGGAGAGGTGCAATGGAGAGTCTGACATGGAGTCCGGAGGGAAAGCATGTAGCGACTGGCTACCAGGATGGCATTATGCTGCCGATGGCGACGAAGCCTGGCAGAGAAATAAAGTTATAGGTCATATGGGATGAGGCCGGCTCAGGCACTATTGGTGACACCACGATCTTACGTATAGAATCGGATAGACTTTTCTTATGGAAGCAGCGAGATATCCTGTTATTTTTTCTCTGTTAGTCTTTTATTAGTTTGGCCCCTTGTGTTTTGCTTCTGGATCTTGCACGTACCGCGTGGCCTCGATGTTGATGATAGGGGCGACCACACACCAGCTCCCCTCAATATTTTGTTTCAAGATACCATCAAGATCGAATGTACCTGTCATTGTTCGCCTTATGTTATTATATGTTATATTTGCATTGATAACAAAACGCCCTTACTCATCCCAGACTGTGTCGTCTTGATCCCTTCAAATATCACCCCGCGCAAGAGGTCTTTTGTGATGCCAATAAGAAGGCCACCGAGAGAATGAGCTTCTTTTTTATGATCATTGTCTATGGATTACGGCATACAGGCCAGAATCTGTGATACAGCTCATGGGATCGGCTCTTAAATTTCTTCGAAGATATAAGCAGAGAATCGGGATTCGCGAAAACAGGGCTTAGAAGGAAAGAAAATGTTCTAAAACAGAGATGAAGTTAGATATCAAGGCGAAAGAAACTCAGAACATATAGTTAACGCTTACTTGGGGTGTCCAAAATAGAATGTTCTTTCGAACGCAAGACCAAGCTGGGCCGGCCCATTTCATCGTGACCACTGAACAATAGGAGAACAAACACAAGACTTGTTAGTATATAGTCAGAGGTTAGGTTGTACTATTAGATTTAGCACGCAGCGCAACCATCGCCTGAAGCTGTCTAGTAGAAGGACAAGAGAGGCAGTGGTGAGAATAGGGGCTGCCTAGAAACCACGTAGGGACTGTTGAGATTCGTAGCATTTCAAACGGCCCCTGAAACCCGTCACTTAATAATATCTAGCACCGAGGCGCATGCTACTATGATTTCTCAATGCCGGGCGGTTTCGGCGCAGATGCTGCAGCTGCCTTGCAGTGACGAAGGTGCGTGCCCCTAATCAACGCGACTTCTCTGCAGCATTCAAGGCAGATCATCACCACCCATCACATTTTTATTTACACCTGTAACTTACATCCCTCTTTTTCTCCTAATACAATCATCGTCAGTTCACCAAAGGTAGATGAACAGTTGATCAAAAGCTACCTTGATAGGTAGTTGTGAACATTATCCACGAAACTCAGACCAAGCCTTCTTCCATTATTGATTGGCTCACTCCTACCAAGTATCAAACAGTTCACTGCCGCACGATCTGTCCATTCCTCCAGGTAACATAACTCCAACGACTTCAGTAATCGCAGTACTGACTCACTGCTAGTTCTGATTACATACGGTCCGCCCTACCAGCGTGCAGGTCATCTTATCCTCAAAAGCTGCAACACCTAACCAAAATATTTATAGGTGCACTACAGAATATTTTGATCTTCTCCTACCTTTCCCCTTTGAATAAGTCACCACTTTGCTTCCTCTAACCTCTTCATCATCAAAAGTCCTTCGGCCCAAAGCCTTTGATTGTTATAAATCACTTTACAATCCGTTTTCTATCCCTTCAAGCCACCGTCCTTTGCGCTATTCTCAAGGCCGGCGAGGATTTTAGGACTCTTATCAAGTTCCATTCTTTCTCTTCTCCACTGAAGTGCTATTATCTTCCAGTGCTGTCTTGCCTAGAGCATATTTGAACCTTCCTTTTCAAGGCAACTAGCCTTTTCTTGACTTATAACCCTGAGTAAGTATTTAACCTGATACTAATTGGAAGTAGAATTGCTAACTATAAATTTAGGCAAACTACCTTTCCCATCAAACCCTTAGCATCCCCCAAGATGGCAAACCAGAATCTTGGACAGACTGAAGCCGGTTGTGTGACATCTGAGGCTGTCACCAAGATGTTGAGACATCCCTGGCCCCTCGTCTACAAATTCAGCTCTGATGGGGAGAAGTACGTCTCACCTCAGTGTCTCAATGGAACTCCCGCCACGAAGATTACTGAGACTGGCGAGTACTGGAAGCGAGGTTGGATATCCCTAGAGTCCTACCTAGCCCAGGAGAAGTCTGAGGAAGAAAAGAAGAGAGAATCGAAAGAGAGACTTAGCCTCGATCCTCACAACAAAAGACTGGCCGCAACACACAAGCTCCATATGGATAACGTCTCTAAACATCGCAAGATTCGTGAAATTTTCGGACCCGAGTCTCCCTATCATCCAAACCAGATGGTGTCTAAACACCATCTCCCAGAAGAAGGGCTGTGCCACAAAGAGCTCATGTATAAGCTCTCTTGCAAGATATCGGACTTGAAGGTTCTTCGAGAAAAGGGAGAGCTTGCTATGGATCCATTCGACTTTCTCCGCTGGAGAGTTGCACTCAAGATGTCCTCAATGTTCACCAGGTCTGCTCAGAGTGGTAGAGACGTCATCAAAAGAATCATCTACAGCATTTGTGATGATTCCGGGCCCAACGGTGCCACTCGTGCATATGAGGATCATTTGCTGCGCGCCGCAATCATTCGTTCGGCTGGGTATCAGGGACGACTGGCCAGTTTTCACAAGCCTGGAGACGTAGGCAAGAAGATCGAGAAGAGCAAGAGCTCGAGCTCGGCCGGTAAAGGTTCCGTCGGCCACGCGCGTTCCAAGATTGAGCCACTTTCATCACCCCTCGCTCAACAGACTACTTCTTCTCGCATTGAGAAACGTCCGAAGAGACCTGCCCCAACCTCAACTTACCAGGGGGTCAACGCCTGGCGTGCTCAGCAGTCCCGCAACGCGCAGGACGACAACACCAGGCCATGAAGCAGGAAAGACGTCGACATGTGAGTGCTCGAAGTAACAGGATTTCTCATTCGCTGACTCATTTCCTTTCAAGTCTCTGACCCAGACAGCCATGAACATTTCATCATACACTCGGGGCATATGAGCTTAAAGGCTTTGGCGGCCCTTCGAAAAGGGATGGTTCACGCAACGTGATGAACAGAGAATAAAATTAAGGAAGGCGGTTCACAATACTCCAGTATCTAGCTGCGCATTGTATTTTTGGTCCCGGACATACAGGGAGGCTTTGTGCGGTACCTCATCCGCGCATATTTTTTGGTCGGCGTTGAGATTGCTATACGCATATTCTCATTCATAAGCTTTCTCCTTTGCCTGTGTGGTTAGGCACATAGGTAGTTGATCTGTATTTCGTCAACTTAGGAATGATTGCTTCATGAATGGTTGTCAATCATATGTGAATATGATGGCTTGCGCTTCGTGATCAACAACACCAAATATTTGAACCAGCCCCTTACGAATGTCACAAACAAAAGCTATCACTGGGATCATAGAAACTAGCCATATATACTCAGAAGTTGATTCTGCGGCCATAAGGTTACTCCGAAGCTCGATGATCGGCTACATCGGGTACGTCGGGATGATGTAGTGCTCATTCGCAACGTGAAGTTGATTATTCATACGATCTCGGATTCTCGCCGAAAATACCTTGTCAATTTTAAGTCAAATTACTTCAGTCGTATCTCTCCCTTATTTCAAATTCGCTTCAAGTTCCTGGTGCATGTTACTGCGGTTTCTCCAACTTCTAAATGTCTTATCCAACTCAACAATAAGGTTTCACCCATCCAACAACAGGCAATGCCAGATCACGACCCAAAACATAGCTAACCATCTCAGCTTATTATTCAAATAGGAACAAGATATGAGTGTATCTCGAGCGGTCGGTAAGTCCGGTCGGGCTCGCTTTTTGAAGCAGTTCCCATGTGCAACCTCACCCTTTATCATCGGCGCACCAATGCGCGTTATGTCGGGGCCACATCTAGCTCTCTCAATCTCCAAAGCTGGCGGCCTTGGGTTCATTGGACCCGGGGCAAAGCCTGAAGATACATCCAAAGACCTAGCTATGGCGTGGGAGTTACTGCGCGGTTCATCTCCTAAGAGTCTCGCATCTGTGTTTCCATCTACCAGTAGTCTTCCTATTGGCGTTGGCTTTCAGCTCTGGAATGGCGATCTCAAAGCTGCTGTTCAAGCTGTTCAGGAGCACAGGCCCTGTGCGGCGTGGCTCTTTGCACCACGTCAAGGCCAAGAGGAACTCGACGAGTGGACGTCTCAGATACGGAAAGCTTATCCTAAGATTCAAGTCTGGATCCAGATTGGTACCGTTCAAGAGAGTATCGAGGTAGCGAACAGTGTTCACCGGCCAGATGCCTTGGTCATTCAAGGTGCAGAAGCAGGAGGTCATGGTCGAGCCACTGACGGCTTGGGCATAATGACGCTCTTTCCTGAGATCGCAGATAAAGTTCGTGACTCAGGCATGTTGCTGTTCGCAGCCGGAGGCATCGCAGACGGCCGTGGGGTTGCAGCAGCTCTCTCACTCGGAGCAACCGGTGTCGCAATGGGCACACGCTTCCTAGCAGCCACCGAGGCCCGCATCAGCAAAGGCTATCAACAAGAGATTATCCGAGCTACAGACGGAGCTCAGTGCACCACGAGAACTATGCTTTACAACCACCTCAGGGGCACTATGGGCTGGCCAGAGCAGTATAGCCCACGTGGAATAGTCAATCAGAGTTTCCACGATCATCAATCAGGGGTGGAATTTGAGGAGTTGAAGAGGCGACATGATGAGGCGGCACAGTCGGGTGATAAGGGATGGGGGCCGGAGGGGAGGCTGGCTACATATGCGAGCGCGGCTGTTGGTCTTATACATGACTTACAGGATGCTGAGGTTATTGTCAAGGCGGTGCAGAGTGAGGCAAAAGATATTATAATGGAGCTAGCGAACGAGGCGTTATAACTATGTAGTAGGCGTGTGTCGTTGATGTTGGAGAAAGATGAACATATCTATATCTCATTGGTTATAAAGTATCGTATATATCTCAAGCAACGAACTTATTTTCTGTGGCTAATATGCATTCAAAGCAATCTCCTTTGAATTTCTGCTTGAATGGAGAATGGACACCAAAGCGAGTTTATGAAGGTTGTCCAGCATATCTGATTTTAGCCCGCCTTCTAGATTAGAATAATTCCTGAACTATCATTAAAAACAAAGCATAGGGCCTCTATTATAAGTATAAACATACAATATAACTGGGAGATTGTGAATCTTTAAGAAGGTGCTGACATTCTCGGCCGCCTGTGTTCGTCTATGTATTGATACTGATCTACATAATCCATGTCAGACAGTAGAGCTCAGCAAACTTCAGACGTGTATTTACCGTTGATAAAGCTTATTTTTCAATCTGTATGACATCAAGTAGCAGCGCCCTTCGGTCATTCTGCGTCTAAAAGAATCAATATAGTTTCATGTTCCCAATCTTCGCTTCACAGACACACTCGGCGATATAAAATACTTCACTCCCCCCTTCATTTCAAAGACATAATCTGTTTTTAAAACCTATCTACGTTTTTCCAATTCAAAGGCTATTTGAAAACATGAAGCAATGGCATTAAAGTCTATATATTTTTCTAAAGTCATTCTTTCAAGTTATTCTTGAATGCTCGGTCTACGGAATTGTCCAAGGCATTTGGCCAACTCAGGAACATTGTGAGATAAACTAGTTTCATGGACCTCATACTTCAAAGCACGTGCCGTCATACTGAGCGCATCAACTGGTAACAGCTCTGTAGATGAGATGAGCCTCGGTAAGCGATGGATGTTGTGAAGATAAGCTAGATGAGATTTAGATGACGCATAGGTAGGGTGCTAAAGGATACATTGGATGTGATCAATGCTAGAATGGAATCATTTGAGTAAATCTTGATCTAATGGAGCTATTTTTTCACTCTCAAATGCCAATTGTGATGATTTGTGAGCTCTCAGAGCTTTTGATGACGCTTCCGAATCTCGCCTTAAGCAATTGCCTAAACGTCAAGAGTCGGAGCTTTTGACATATCACGTGGTGTAAAATACAGCGCCTGCAATTGGCCAATTCGCTTGCGCAGATGGGTCCGTCTTCCAACTTCGAACCAAATCAGCCCATTCCTCACAAATCCCTCGACAACACCTCTCTCAGCCCATCCCGAGTCATCCTCAAAGCTCGACCCCATTGCCCGGCGCAAACCATCAACAACATGTTCCTGCAACGCT
This sequence comes from Fusarium concolor, assembly GCA_013184415.1. Taxonomy (NCBI): domain Eukaryota; kingdom Fungi; phylum Ascomycota; class Sordariomycetes; order Hypocreales; family Nectriaceae; genus Fusarium; species Fusarium concolor. The sequence continues at coordinate 40,026 of JABCJY010000072.1, forward strand.
CCGCCCTCACTGCGGCTCGCCGCGTTGCCGCCCGACCTGCTGTCGCTCGCACCTTCACCACTTCTTTCGTCCGCCGTACGCATCCCATTTTGCCCTGCAGCTTAGCCAATGGCGTTCGTCGTATGATGGCTGACTAGTGTTTTTGCTCGAACTACAGGAGATGCTGCTTCGAAGCCCGCCACCCCCAACGAGCAGGCCGCTGCTCTTGCTGGCACCGCCGAGAAGAAGGTCGGCTCCTACAAGACTCTGAAGGGTATGTTGCCCGACAATGCCGCCGTCGACTGCCTCAATGGCACCCCGTACATAACCTCGGTCGACGCATCGTGACGTGACATACGACATCCGCTGACAAGCTTCCCTCTACAGAGGTCAAGACTGAGGAGGATCTCTTCGGTCCTGGTGCCGCCCCCGGCAGCGTCCCTACCGATCTCGAGCAGGCCACCGGTCTCGAGCGTCTCGAGATTCTCGGTAAGATGGAGGGCGTCGATATCTTCGACATGCGCCCTCTCGACGCCAGCCGCCTTGGCACGATGAAGGACCCCATCATGGTCCGATCTGCTGGCGAGGAGCAGTTCGCTGGTTGCACTGGTTTCCCAGCCGACTCCCACAGTGTCCACTGGCTCGGCGTGAGTCTTGACCTTCAAACCCCGGACAGACGGAAGTGAATTGCTGACATTGTTACTCCAGCTCTCCCGCGAGCGCCCCATCGAGCGATGCCCCGAGTGCGGCAGCGTTTACAAGATGGACTACGTCGGCCCCGAGGACGATCACCACCACCACCACCCTCCCGAGTTCGAGGAGCCTAAGACCTTCGCCGACTATATCAAGCCCGAGTACCGATACCGATAAATGCATTGCATCGCGCTGAGAGGCATGAGGAGATTGGGCTGTAGCATCAAGTGAAAACTAGAAGGATGTGGATGGTACCACCGGGGAGAGAAGCCGTTTTGTGTAGATTAGGGTGCCTTGTTCCCTGTGTCAATTTACTAAGTTAGCTTGCAGAAGTTGATGTTGACTATATATTGGGCTCGTATTTTATTTGTGACAATAGCAATTTGTTCCAATTGAGCTTGTATACATAAGCAATTGCTTTCCAAACCTCTGGGATGGAAATAGCCGGGTTTTGTGATGTTATTTCGTGATTCGAATGTGAAACATCCAACTACGCTGTCATTGGGGCATAATGCACCTCTGAGATGGTTTATTACCTCTTGGTTTGCTATCATACGCCGGCATACTCTCATATCCAATTCTCCTCCTCTCCGGACTCATCAGGTTGAGGGAGAATTCCAGCTCTCAGCTGATGATTCCGGGTATCAAGTGGTGTGGTTATTTCGTCTTCCTGGTCGGTAAGCGGGATGTGAGCGTGAGCTACCCGAGCTATGCCCAAGGTAACTCTGATTGATGACCAAAGTGATGCAAAGGTAACCTTGCACCATAACGGGGTCAACATGCTCATTTTCATCTTCAAATTTCTGAGTCACTTCCCTCATCTTCCCGAGCCAGATAGAAGTCCAAAATCCCGTGAAGAGGCCGTGCATGACGCTGCTTGGCTCATCCATACTGTTCAGCCTTCATCTTCGTCAAAGCTCAGCTTGATCTTCTTAGCTTTCTTCTTGGGTTTGCGGTTCTTTGCGGTCTCCTTTTCAGAAGAATCCCTCTTCTTATCCTCCCCGCCACCTTCAGCCTTGACCTCGTCAGCAGCCTCACCAATAACTTTCCCAACCTTGCGTTTTCTCCCTCCAATGGCGGCTTTGCTCTCTGACTCTTTGGTAACTTCTTTCACAGGCGCAGTTCCTGAGTCGTAATCTCCAGTGTCTTTGACAACTCCATCCTTGTCAACCTCAAGGCTCACGACATTGCCGTCTTCATCTACGACAAGCGGCACATCTTCTGCTTCTTCACTGCTGGAACGCTTCTTGGCTGATCTCCGTTGCTGTGCCAGAAGTGGATCGGGACCTGTTGCACCGGCAGCTTGAGCGCGAAGAGCAGCAAGAAATGGCGGTGCTGAGTTGTCGTAGGAAAGGTTTTTTGAGTTGATTTTTTGAGCCATGGTTGATGACTGATGCATGCAAGATGCCTACAGCTGTGTTATGGTTGGTTGAGCTCACAGCTGTAAATGATTGGTTTGTAGCTCTTTGTCAGCGGGACAGTGATACGGTATGGATACTGGGCGGGAGGATTCTACGATCCGGAGCCAAAATCACAAGTGTTGAAGAGATTCAAGATTGAATATTGGTCTAGACTTTTCTGAGCAATAGTGCAGCTGCAGTGCATGCATGCAAGCGCTAAGTTACACGTGGGGCTTTAGCGACCAACCTGAATTGAATTTCTTTCTTGCTTTCGCTTGTTGTGAGAGCATCCATGGCACCTGGACATCCGCTATAAGTAACTGGGTCAGAACCTAATCTAATTATACGGGAACTAATTCTTTCTCCTTACAGGGAGGTTCATTCTTTTTTCATTTCAGGTCAATCAATTATCAAATGCATTTCCAATACGACGTGGACTTGTTGCTTTGTTTGATGTTTGATTGGATCGATATGTCATGATCCCAAGGGAAAGCTAGCTATTGGCTCACGGACGAGCCCATACCCCCTGTAAGAATCCGGGATCTTGATGAATGTGCATGAAATAATGCAGTAGGAGCAACAAGCTACATCAGGTATTAAGGCGACATCTTCAGTGGCTGTTGACTTCCATCATTCCCTGACGCAAACACTCATTATCTATCACGGCCCCATCTCCCACGTCCCACCCTCATGCTTTGGAGCTTCTCCCTTATTTGCCTCTCTCGTTATCTTATGTAGCCGCCTGTGTCAAGCCAAGGGAATTAGGTTGGAGACAAGAGTCAGTCTCTTCCATTTCTGCGGCCCCTTGATGTGCGTGTACTGTGTCAGTATACGGATACCTCTCCTTCATTGGTGATCTCCATCGCTATCATTGCCAAGGACAAGGAGTCTGTGCCCCACTGTCCGCCGCTGCCGGCTCGACGCGTCAGTGAGTTTTATCTGCTAGATCAAACTTTGGCCTGGTTCTGGCTCTGACCGTGGAACTTCCACCGTACTAGATCAGGGAACGTGGTCCCTGCCGCTCATTACTTAATTCAAACCGCCTCCCTGTCCATTTTTTTTTTTTAAAGATCCAATATCCCATCCTACGATCCCCAAGACCGCGGGCCTTCTTTTGCTTCCCTCCTTCCAACATTGGACGACGTGCAACGATACGTACGATCAAAGACGACGAGCCACGACAACGATACCACGAACGTTTTCTCTTCTGCGACTAGATTGCTATAATTTTTAAACTTCTTAGTCCCACCTTGAAGATCGACCGACTTCGGTACAAGTTAATAGCCCCATCCACCAATACCGATCTCCCTCCCTGCTCTCCTATTTCTCAACAAAGACTCCCGACTTTGACTACGTCTACATCCACATCTACGTCTTCGACGACCGTCGCAGGCGCCACGATACGGCGCATTTCATGTCCTCCCGACTTCAACTGCTATCAATCACACAACCTGCCGCAGTGGTAGGCTCTTTCTCGCCATGGACTTGATCAGGAGGGCCACCAAGGTGGCTCCCAGCAACCCTCCTCTGCAGCTTCCTCTTGACGAGAAGCGGGATTCCAAACACAACAAAACGGTCGACTTCTCTCGCATGGCCTTCTTTCGTCGACCCCTACGGTTAAAGGGGAATTCTACCATTTCTGTACCTCTGGGCGTGGTTATCTTTTTTCCAATGCTTGTTTTAATCCTTATTTTTATTCTCTTCGTCAGCCATCCCAGTTCCCCGGGCAGGTCTTTTCTGATACCAGGGGGTGCGCCCCCTAAGATGCGGTAAGTCTGATCTCACCAGGCTTGGCATATCAGGTAGCTGACAGCTAGAACAGGAAAATCAGCGAAAAGTACGACAAGGTGTTCGTTGAGGGCTGCGCCCAGCCTGACACCAGCCAACCTCGAGCCAACGCCGCCTTTGTGATATTAGCGCGAAACAAGGAGATCGACGGTGTTTTGCAATCCATAAAGTCTGTCGAGAGACATTTCAATCGATGGTACCACTACCCCTATGTGTTCCTCAACGATGGCGACTTCGATGACAACTTCAAGGAGGCTGTCCGAAACCATACGTCGGGTGATGTTGAGTTTGGAAAAGTTGGACCTGATATGTGGGGTTTCCCCGATTGGATCGACCCCAAGGTTGCTTCAGAAGGTATTGCCAAGCAGGGTGATGCTGCTGTCATGTACGGAGGTCTGGAGAGCTACCACAAGATGTGCAGATTTTACTCTGGGTAAGCTGGATTTACCGTGGTGATCAGCGAACAGTCTGGCTAACAGCGCAATAGTTTCTTCTTCAACCACCCCTTACTACTCAAATATGAGTGGTACTGGCGAGTCGAGCCCGAGATCAGCTACTTCTGCGACATCACATAGTACGTTCTGCCGTGAAGCAATACGCGATCGCATTATTAACTGATCACAGCGACCCTTTCCAGAAAATGATCGAACACAACAAGACATATGGCTTCACAATTGCCGTCAAAGAACTCCGCGAAACTGTTCCCAACATCTTCCGATACGCCTCCGCCTATAAGCGGCTTAACAATATCACATCCAAGGGCCTGTGGGAAATGTTTGTTGAACCGCCAGAAGACAATGAGGAGGATTCAGTCAAGGATAGCGATACCTCCCCAAACAATGAACAGAGTTTCTGGGATACTCTTACGGGCAAGAAGGCAAACATTGTCGACCCTGAGTCAATGGAGGGAGAGACCTACAACATGTGCCACTTTTGGTCCAATTTTGAGATTGCAAAGCTCAGCTGGTTCCGCAGCAAGGAGTACCAGGACTTCTTTCAAATGATGGACCGAAGTGGTGGATTTTGGATGGAACGAGTATGCAAGCCAGTATCTCCCTTTTGTAACGATGCTAACATTCCTTAGTGGGGCGATGCTCCTATTCACTCCCTTGCTGCCGGCGCTCTGCTCGGGCCTCAGGATATCCATTACTTCCGAGACTTTGGATACCGCCATACGACAATCCAGCACTGCCCTGCTAATGCACCGGGCAAACAGCTCGCACGTGAGCCCTTCCTAGAGAAGACAACATTCCCCGAGTATAAGAGATTCGAGGAAGACGACTACTGGGAGCATTGGGACGATGTACAAGAGGGTGGCATTGGCTGCCGCTGCAGGTGTGATACCGATGTGGTCGATGTTGAGGGCAAGGAAGGATCTTGTCTCGCTGAATGGGTCGACGTTGCTGGCGGCTGGGCTCATCCATACTAGGCCACCCGGGTACTAGAGCTGTCTAAGTACTCATTCGCTCATGATAAGCTAATCGGTATCAGAGCATTCAATCACATCGATTATCAACCGGACATCAACGGCGCTTCAGGGGCATAAGCGACTTCATTTGACAAGGTCATGGGGATTATTACACATTCGGGGCAGGGAAATAAAAAGAAGGGTGCGGCGTTTTGTTTTACCAAGAGTTCAGCCGCTTCTTTGACTGCATGCTCCATTCAGGACGCTGGACCATCATTGTATTACACGATATGGCACACGCATTGTGGGGAAATCTGCTTCATACACGATTGGAGGGCGGTCTTTGTCAAGATATTCTGATAGATGATATGGTTTACCCTCTACTCTAGAGATGTTAAGAGTACCTGACGAGTATTAATGATGCATAGGAAGAGGATCGGCTCATTCCTACAACCACTTTGAAGTGGTTTGGTTTCAAGGTTCTGTGTCATTAGAATCATGCACAAGTGATGACACTAATTTATGATTTCTTACTGCTGCAAGCCTCAAGCCTCATGCAGCCATCCCTTAATTGCATAGATTTTCATGGTAGCTTAGGCAGATTTCCTGGGGCTGAATGGACGTGGCGTTGGAGGCCCTTGTCTAAAGAGCACTGCCTTCAACATGATCGACTAGACCCATCAGATCTCGAAGGACTGTGACTAAGTCCTATGTATAAATAAGAGTCCTAGAGACCACGAAGAAAATCATTGAGCACTACCAACACCAGTCAATTTATATCTTGTTCTTCTGGTACTATCACCCAACTCATAATCATCAGCTTGCTTCACAATGGATACATTACATCGTGTCTCCGAGTATTTGTTCGGTCCCACAGTTCCTCCTCGTGAACCATGTGGTCGAACAGTACAAATTATGTCTGATCTTCACCTCGAGCTCAACCGCCAATATGCAACATTCGACTTCCCCGTCAAAGCCCCTCTTCTCGTCCTCGGGGGTGATATCGGTCGTCTAGTTGACTACGACATGTTTCTCCCATTCCTCGCACGCCAGACAGCCCGCTTCGAAAAAGTCTTTCTAGTACTCGGTAACCATGAGTTCTATGAGATGAGCTATGGGGATGGTGTACAAAAGGCGAGGGAGTTGGAGAAAGAGGAGTCTCTGCAGGGAAAACTCGTGATTCTAGACCGAAATTGTTGGGACGATCCTAATTCTAAACTCACTATCGTTGGCGCAACCTTATGGTCGAATATTTCCCCGTTAGCAGCTCAGATCGTCAGTCTTCGTGTCTCGGACTTTAAACTTATCTCAGGCTGGTCCGTCGCCAAGCACAACGAATGCCACACTCGCGATCTCGCGTATCTCACAGAAACCATAACCGAACTCAACAATCTCCCCACAGAATCTCAACGGAACGTTTTAGTGGTGACTCACCACGCACCCTGCGTTAACGGGGCATCAAGACCGGAACATGTCAAGGCGCCGTACAAAACGGCGTTTTCAACAGATGTTATTCAGGCGAGGGAGTTTATGCGTGGGGTTGCGGTTTGGATGTTTGGACATACGCATTTCACGACAGAGTTTATGAAAGGTGGTGTGAAGGTTGTTGCGAACCAGCGGGGGTATGTTTTGGGGTATAAAGGACCGACATTGGAGGATACAAAAGGGTTTGATGATGGGAGGGTTGTAGAGTTGTGAGATGGGTCAAGAGGGGTTAAGCTGGGGCGTTGGGGTTTTGCGTTCATGGAGTTTAGAGTCGGCATGATATGTTCTATTCCAATTTAATCGTGTATTTGGCTGGTAGTGTTTGTTCACGCTGCTGTAGAGCCATGCCTTGTACAGCCTAGGCTAATACCATTGGAATCTCATGATCCGAGGAAGAAACTCCGAGTTATAGCAACGCCTTGTCGACTACTCTATAAGGATGAGTCACTTTGAGACATCGTTGAAGATTCCTACTGTACTTGAAAAAACTGGCATGCGCAGCCAACGCTTACGGGTTATTTTAAGGCATATATAGTACGATATGTTGCTTAACTACTTGCCTATTAAAGGGGGGGTTATCGAAACATTAAGCTACGGTTTTGTGCCTTACAGGAACGGAGCAAAGCATGGGCAATCAGCCTCCATCACCTCTACTTTCTATATACCTTAACTATTTGGTCAACCGTAGTGTTGGCCGTTGGTGATTTACGTTTGATACCCCTGTTGTTGGCTCATGAATCCATGCAGCATGGAATATGCCTCGGGTTATGCTTAAGTACAAGAATAACAAAAAGTGGTAAGAATTATATGGATCTTTAAGGTGTAGATTTATGTTAAATTTCGGTGTTTCCCTCAACAGCTGTCCATCCTAAGTTGTCATCTCAGTATCAGGTCTCACATGAACAGTGAACAGTGAACTCATAATAACCTATTACAACAGGTGAGTTCTCGTTGGTCGAGGTCAGTGACCCAGAGCCTTACAAGTAATAACTTATTTTATAACTTTCCCTATCTTTAGCTAGGAGAAACCGCTGAATGACAGCGAGTGCATCAGACTTTACACTGCCAAAGAGCCGTTGGCATCAAAGTTGAACAGCCTGGCTGTACAACTGTGATTGGGCCCAGTTAAACACCCTTCCATCATCAAATATTTCTTAACAGCCATTTCGGTAACTCCAGACGTGTCAATATTACCCATTCGAGACGTAATGATGAAATCAACCACCAAGAGAAGGGAAATCCACAGAGCTGTATACGACGATGAGAATATCGCCTCCAGCCCGATGCTTCTGTTCCTGGTCATTTGGATTCCTCTTATTGCCGTATTTCCCATCTATGTGGCTTGTTTGGCGATTTATAGACGCAAACAGAGGATTAAAAGGGCTCAGCGTGCTGCTAAAGTTCGAGAAAGGTTCCAGCGCACTGCCAGCGACACGGAAAGTCTGGGTGGTAAAACCCTTTGCAATGAGATATAATATCCCCAGAGCAGTATTTGTGAATTGGGGAACTAATGTGATCGTGAAGTGGTCAGGTTGGTTTATGGAAGAGGTAGTGTGGGTTCCCGTGTAAGTCCTTTGATAGAGGTTCAATGTCTGCCAAATATCCTACAGAAGACTTCAATCTCAGCTATGGAAGCTTAGTGTATCAGAAACTATGAAAACTGATATTAATTCTATAATAATTATTTTTACAATGTCGTTTTCGACAGTCCTTGGACTCACACTCTAGCTGTCAATGAACGCTGAGACGAGCTGCAGCCTAAGGCATCCACTGCCCCAGACTGACATTCTTGTGCTAAGACCTCCAAAAAATTGGTTACTCAACTTCGAGAGTGCCAGCATCAATTCAAGACTCACGGCCACGGCGCCCTTCCCCACGATGCCTCCACGAATCTCCCCCTTCAGCACGCCGCTGTGCTGCAGGACCACCTCCAATGCTCCCGTGTCGTCGTTGACCGCTTTACTCTCTGGCCTCTCTCTCCAGACCCGAAATGCCTCCATCCTCAGCAGTCTCGCCAACAACCCCGGCGCCATCCACCAGAAGAAGCGAGTTGGCCGTGGTCCTTCGTCCGGACATGGAAAGACATCTGGTCGTGGTCACAAGGGTCAGAAGCAGCATGGAAAGGTCAAACCATGGTTCCAGGGTGGTCAGACACCTTTGATCGTCAAGCACGGCCGAAAGGGTTTCAACAACTTGTGAGGTGCCTACGAATATCCCGATAAGAGATTGAAGAGTTGGGAAGAGATAAATTTCAATTGACTAACAAATTTGTAGCCGAGCCCCCCAGATGTCGGAAGTCAACCTCGACCAAATCCAGGCTTGGATCGACCAAGGACGACTCGACCCCACGAAGCAGATCACACCGAAGGAAATCATCGAGAGTGGTATCGTTGGAACTGTCAAGGACGGTGTCAAGATTTTATCACGAGGCGCAGATGCCCTTAAGCAACCTATCGACGTGATGGTCTCCCGTGTTTCTGCTGGAGCCATTGCCGCTATTGAAGATGCCGGAGGCAAGGTCCTCACCCGATACTACACCAAGCTGGCCATAAAACGACTCCTTCGAGGCGAATCCGTCAACACAGATAAGCCCCTACCTCAAGGAGCGGAGCACGTCGACACTGTGCTGGCCGCAGCCCGCAAATCTCCCTTCCGATACCGGTTACCCGACCCTACCAGCCGTGAGGACATTGAGTACTATCGTGACCCTGCACACCGAGGATATCTGAGCCACCAGCTTGCGCCAGGCGAGTCACCCAGTTTGTACTTCAAGGTGCCGGGAGTGCACAAGATCAAGAGCGAGGTTAAGAAGGAGAAGGCTGCCACTGAGGAGACTCTGTTCTAAGAGTTGGGACTGGCATGTGATGAATTGTATTATAATGGCCGAGTATAGACACTTGGATGTGATAACAAGCAATGTACAAAGAATTGAATTCTTTCTTATGAAACATCAATATTAGCCACAGTTTTGACTTGACAATTTGTGGCGTCTCCAGGAACATCTATTTTAAGCCGTTTGCATGAGCATTCATGGATGGCATGAGCGGGTAGGTACGTACCCATGACGCTCCACAACAGCTCTGTCCGGATTAAGGTGATGTCGCAGACCCAGGCCTTCTCCACCTGGAATGACTTCACCAACCTCCCAGTTGCGTTGCCCTCTCAATTCGCGTGTATTTCGTCGCTAGAGCTGTTGCATTACTCGTTGGTTTCGTTTCAAGTCTTGTAGTCGCAGCTTTGTCCCGTCGCTGACTCAGTATCGCGCACCCGAGACGATTGCGTGTATATCATCTTCATCACAGCATCGATTACGAATCGCTATCTAGACGATCTGCACTCTCTACGAGGATCGCAACTCGACTGATCGACATTGACGAGACTAATACGCGCCGCAAGATAACTTCACATTCACTACACGCCTAATAGCAATAATGTCCCTGTTTGGTTCATCACCAACTGAGGACAGTCCAGGACTGGGCTCATCTAGTGGTCCAGCTCGTCGCGGCGGTGCCGGGCTCTTCGACGATGACTCTACGGCAAAGCCGTCCAACAGTCTCTTCGCTGACGATGACGACTCCCACGATTCACCTTGGGACATGCCCACGCCGCGCAAGCAGCAGAGCCGTGCCGATCTTATTCGCAACCTCCTCCCCGGAAGCGACGTTCCTGATACTTATATCGAGACATTTGACACAGTAGTGCGCGAAGATGGAAGCGGAGGTCAAATCACCTCCGGGGGTATCGCAAAACTCTTTGCTACCGCCAGACTCGGTGCTGACGCACAAGCTCGCATTATGTCCTTGATTGCTCCTGGAGGCGGGGATGTTATGTTAGGTCGAAACGAGTTCAATGTCCTGCTGGCACTGGTAGGCCTAGCACAAGAGGGCGAAGTTATAAGCCTCGATGGTGTTGATGAGCGCCGAAAACGTAAGTATTCATGTCTCTTCGTTCTGCATTTTTCGCATGATAATTTTCCCCTCATGTAAACGACTTGTTTGCCAAGACTTACAAGCTGCCCTATCATCGGGTCAATGCAATGCCATGGATGTCATATCAGTGCTGGCATATGCCCCGGTGGTTGGTTGGTGGGGACACTACTTCAGGTCCAGCTAACAACTCATTTCCGTCACAGGCCTTCCGCAACCCAAGCTCGCGGGTCTTACTGCAGAGCCCATTCTACCTCCAGTTGCTGAACTTTCCGCGAAGCCTCCTCAGACGCCTCCCAAAGATATTCCCCCTCAGCAACAACAAAGTCCGCCCGCGCAACCGCAGCCTAAGCAATTTGGACCAGCCATGGATGACCCCGAGGACGATCCATGGGGTAGTCCGGATATGCACAAAGCCCACAATCATGGTCCCTCCAAGTCCAACGGCGCCCAGCGAAACAGCACGAACGGTCATGCCAGCTTTGGCCAAACTCCCCCAACAACAGTAATCGATGCACCTCCTCTGCCCAACATCGCATCCCCTCAAGCGACTACCTCTCCGAACAGTCGCAGGCAACATAGCAGCAACTCGGTGACAACACCTGGTGGATGGGGATACTTTGATGGTCACAATCCTGCTGCAGGCGGCTTTGGCGAATCTCCATCCGGTCCAATTCAGAACCCCTTTGGCACCGCCCCCGAAGCGACGACGCCCAGCGTACAGCCTCCAGCTCTTCAACACCATGCGAGCAGTGGCAGAACTGGTCGCGGTGTTGAAGAAAATGTTGTGGTTGTTCTCATGCCAGAGAAGGAAGGTGTTTTCATGTTCCAACATCACAACTATGAAATCTCAAGCTTAAGGCGCGGCAGCAAAGTGATTCGCAGATACAGCGACTTTGTCTGGTTATTGGATTGTCTCCATAAGAGATATCCATTCCGTATTCTGCCGCTGCTTCCACCTAAGCGTGTAGGTGTGAATGGAAGTCATCTGTCAAATGATGGTGCTTTCATCGAGAAGCGAAGGAGGGGTCTCTCTCGGTTCTTGAATGCTCTTGTTAGGCATCCGATCCTGAGCCAAGAGCAGCTGGTCGTTATGTTCCTGACCGTTCCCACAGTAAGTCAATTATGCTCTAAAGTGTAAACCAACTGCTGAAGCTAATATCAGCATCAGGAACTGTCTGTGTGGCGCAAGCAAGCTACCATATCTGTTCAAGATGAATTTACTGATCGAGCCCTACCGCCTGGTCTGGAGGACTCGTTACCAGCTGAACTCGAGGATCTATTCGCCCGAACACGCAATGGTGTCAAACGTTCGGCTGAGCTCTACATTAACGTCTGTAACATCATGGATCGCCTTGTCAAGCGCACCGAGGGCGTTGCTGCTGACCATGCTCGCATCGCTCTGTCCTTGGCCTCTTTGACGGAATTATCGGAGGACACTTACTCAACAGACACCAATGAGGTTCCTCTTCTCAACGATGGACTTGTTGCCATGAGCAAACATCTGAGGACATGCCAGGCTTTGATGGAGGACGAGAGCCGCGGATGGGACGAGGGAGTTCTGGAAGATCTTAAGCGACAGCGAGATGCGCTCGTGAGCGTGCGGGAGATGTTTGAGCGAAGAGAAAGACTGGACAAAGATACCATTCCATATCTGGAGCGGAGGATCCAGACTAATGAGAACAAGCTTGCCAACTTGAGATCCAAGCCTGAGGGCATGGTCAAGGCTGGTGAGATTGATCGGATAGCGGAAAACATCATTAAGGTAAGTCGCGAACTCTTGACCTTTTCGGCATGTTGCTGACTTCAAATAGGATAAGGAATCTATTGTCCAACAACACAATCGCTCCATCTTTGTCAAGGAGTGTATCCGTGACGAACTTGTTACCTTCCAGTCAACACAGTACCATGTCAGCCGATGGAACCAGGATTGGGCCGGCGAGCGCGTCAAGTATGCGGAGATGCTCGCTGACAACTGGCGACGACTGCTGGATGAGCTTGAGGGCATGCCACTAGGTGACTAGAGCCCGCCAGAGAGCCATCGATCGTCATATGTGACTGCAACTCCTATACCTGAGGGGCAACTGATTGATTCAACGCAGTGGGGAGAGATAAGGTGGTGATTGGATAACTATAAGAGGAAAGGGGCCAGCGGTCGTGTGTTTCGAAGTATTTTTTGCGTGCAAAATGCGTTTGTGTATTAAGATAAGAAGGAGGTCATGCATGGGATGGAAGAGGAGTGATAGTTGGAGACGGCAAGAAGCATGTGGGTGTGTGCTCGATACCCTTCATTCATTTTAGTTCAAATGCTCGTTCATAATAGAGATCAAAGCTGTCATATTAATACAAGCAAGTCCTTACTCTCAGATTACCTTCATCTACAATGTGTGAGATGGAAGGGGTGTTTTCAGCTATCACAAATACTCTCAAAATGTCTTATTTTTGCTCAAAGTATTCAAACTTATACATATATCTACCACTGATCTGTCACAGCACCGTGAGAGGCATCTCCAACCAACTTGGCATACTTGGCCAACACACCTCTCTTAACTCTAGGCTCAGGGGCCTTCCACTCACTCCTTCGCTTCTCCATCTCCTCGTCAGTGACATCAACATCAATGCGGTTCCTCACTGCATCGATCGTGATCATATCTCCATCCTTGACCAGAGCGATAGGTCCTCCGACCATAGCCTCAGGCACAACGTGGCCTACAATAAAGCCGTGAGAAGCTCCACTGTATCGTCCGTCTGTCACGAGGGCTAGGTTCGAAAGACCAGCGCCCATGATGGCTGCTGAGGCCTTAAGTTGTTCGGGCATACCGGGACCGCCCTTGGGGCCTTCGTATCGGACAATGACAACGAGGTTACCGTCGGATTGCTTGATTTCGCCCTTGTTCAGAGCAGCGTTAAGCATGCTCTCAGTGTCGAATACGCGGGCTGCGCCAGTGAAAGACAGGCCCTCCTTTCCAGTAATCTTGGCAACAGCACCTCCAGGGGCGAAGTTACCTCGCAGAATACGGATGTGGCCGGAGTCCTTGATGGGATTGTCAAGAGAACGAATGATATCCTGACCAGGGTCCAGACTAGGCCAGTCTTCCACGTTCTGGGCGAGGGTTTTGCCGGTGACGGTCATGATGCTGCCGTCGAGAAGACCGCGGGCGATAAGCATCTTGATAACTGAGGGGGTTCCACCGACGTCGTAGAGATCCTCCATGTAGTACTTTCCACTGGGGGCGAGGTCGGCGAGGAAAGGGGTGCGATCACTGGCGCGCTGAATATCGTCGATGGTCAGGGGTACGCCAGCTGTGTTGGCCATGGCCAGGAAATGAAGAACACCGTTTGTAGAACCACCAAGAATCATGGTCAGAACCAAAGCGTTCTCGAAAGACGCTCGAGTCATGATATCACGGGGTCGAAGGTCCTTCTCCATGGTAGTTCGGATAACCTGAGCTGCACGCTCACACTCACGACGCTTCTCAGGAGACTCGGCGGGATATGATGAAGAACCGGGTAATGTAAGACCCATGGCCTCAATGGCAGTAGCCATAGTGTTAGCAGTGTACATACCACCACAGGCTCCAGCACCAGGACAAGCGTGCTTCTCAATATCATCCATGACATCAGAGCTCTCTCGACCAGCCTCACCGGGGTTTGTCTTGGCATGAAGACGGCCGTAGGTGTAGGCTCCAGAGGCCTCGTAGCAGGTGCTGATGTTGATGGGCTTCTCGAGGAGGTTAGAGTGACCCTTGCGGATGGTGCCACCATAGATCATGATAAAGGGGCGGTTGTGACGAGCGGCGGCCATTACGGTGCCGGGCATGTTCTTGTCACAACCGGGGATGGAGATGTTAGCGTCGTGGTGCTGGGCGCATGTTACAGACTCGATGGAGTCGGCGATGATTTCTCGGGTCTGAAGAGAGAAGCGCATGCCTGGGATATATGAGTTATTTGTGAGATCGTGTATGAGGACGAGATAACTAACCTTCGCCGCCCATGGTGATGGCATCAGATACACCGACGGTATTGAACTGCCATCCGATCATGCCCTCCTTTTCAATGGAGTTCTTGACGATTTGGCCAAGATCGAGGACTATTTGTGTGAGTATATGCACATGTTTTCAGCTTGAATGTGTCACTCACGATGAGTACTACAAACTCATTAGTATTTGGTCTTTATAAAGATATTCAGTTGAAAACTCACTTGCAAGGGTTTCCTTGCCACCACACGGTAGCAACACCGATCTGAGGGGCATTCTTCATCATGTCCTTGTTCTTGACACCAGCTCCGTAGAGCATAGCCTAGATATCATGCAATGTCAGTGAACCGTTCATGGATAGTGAGACTGAGGTAACATACCTGGGCTCCTGGATAGTCATGTTCGCGAGTAACTTTTGTAGACCAACGGTTCAGAGGGCCCCCAGGAGGAAGACAGGGGAAGGGGATGTAGTCGCTTGACTGTTTGGGGTCGTGGGTGACTTGGTTGGCCATGATGAACGTGAGAGTTATATCTCAACAATGTGTATGTAGTTGGAGGATGAAGCACTCTTAGTGAGCCAACGGGTGATTGAGGAACACCAGAGTTGATTCTAGTTGAGCTGTTATCTCCTGATGACTCGAATTAGTAAAAGACAACAAGAACAGATGATTGGCAAAATGGCGTTGTCAGGGTAAGAAAGAGGAGGAGAAGAGTTGAGAGGAAGGATGGCAAGCAATCGTTGCCAAGATTTACCCCACGGGCACTAACTGACTTTATATAAAGGAATTGATGCTGGACAACAAGGTCAAGCTTGGTCTTGTGGTCTTGGTGAGGGTGACAGAGAGCCGAAGTCAAGGAGGAATTGACCAAAGACAAGCGTCGGATTAGACAAGAATTGTGGTGCGAGTTGCAATGTGTCTGCCGAAGAGCGGAGAAGTCTCTTTAGTGAGTTTACCTCGCTTTGCCAGGTGTAAGCGGAAAGTCCTGTAGCGTAGGTGCGGAGTAGCGTAGCGTTCACTCCTCTTGTTGATCAGTTGAAGGAAGTCTATAGAGTGTATTTTGAGTAGTAATGAGGAGAGAAGAGAGGAGATACTAGAGTTGAATGGTAATACGGGATAATGGAACTGATAACAGTTATGGTTGTGGTTGTTTTGTACTCCCAAGCTAATGTAGCCTCTAGCTCAGAAGCACATGCTAGATAAGAAGCAATCGTGAAATTCAGTTAAGTTACAACTTGGTGGTAATTACAAGAAGCTATCATCTTCACCAAATAAATGCTTGGCTTGGCTTGACTTAACAAGCTTGATTCCTTTCCGGACCGAGTAAGTAACTCGGCATTCACTCCGAAGGACTTGAGCCTTCTCTTATTCTTCTTTCGACCCCTCTCTTACTACGTAGAAACTTGTTGGACTGACCATGACATGTCCACTTCCCGCCAGCTAAAACCCCGCACATTCAAGCTTTGTCGAATGCCAGCGTTCGGTTTAGCAATTACGGATCCCTAAGCTCTCTAGGTAGGTTCTCATAGGTCAATACTAACAAAGTACTATTCCAGATGCCTCTCTTCTTCTTGATCAGTCTCAGCAGTCAGGTCAAAAAGAGAGAATAAACACCGAGGTCCATCTCCACTGTTCATCCTTAAAAATTAACACTCCCCTCACGATGGCTTCGTGGGGTCAACTCAAATCACCCCCAAACAAACAGGGCGGGTAAAAGGGAATAATATCTACTGTGCATACAATTACATTCAGCCGGCTCCGTAGTCAGGTAGTGCAGTCCCATTCGCTAGGTATGGATCCCTCCCGAAGAACCCATCTGACCCCTCCGGCTCCGAACCGCGGATCGGATACGGCCTATAAACACCGAAATTCGGCTGACACTCACCCGAACAGTCTTGACCACCGAGATGTCATGTTTCGTTTTTAAAGGGTATTATATATAATACTGCTATAGAAATAGATCCATCACCTCCACTTGATCGGTGGTTTAACTGTAAATACCAAGACCCATCTTATATATATTCCACCAACCTTGTGTTAATACAAGGGTATACGTACTCAACCTATAATTCATCCCAATATCATGCAAGTCATATTGGTCTATGTGCCCTCATCATTGTGAAACACAGACTCGGAAACGCATTGAAACGCTGCGCAGCCAAGACATATACACCACATTACACTACCTAACATAAGCATCACTCAGCAATACTGTCTGCACCATTACAATTCGGGCTTTTGCTGCGAAATGATCTTCATGGCACCTTGTACAGACACCTTTCGGACGTATCACCGTCTCAAGCAACCTCAAACAGATTCCATCCACCCAACGTACGCCGATCTATCCGTACATAGTTTCACATCACCTCATTCCATGCCAAGTTATATCACAGCGGATTTGGATACCAGAGAAACAATTCAAGGTGAAGAAGATTATCAATTGATGCCTGCCAGCTTTTACCACTGACAGGGTATATCCAATATTATCCTCCTCCCCACAGACCCAATCTGCTCAGTAGTAAACCAGGGCCGAGCGTCTTAAGCTTTGGCTCTTTTTTCATCACCGTAATTTCATCAGTCCTGAATACGAAACAAAAGAGGACTGTAAACTGTAAGGAAATCTGCCGAAAAGGCAAGCCAAAACAACGGGTGAGAAAATAAACGTAAAAACGAAAACTGAGACCAAATGAAAAATCCATGACTCTGCCCACAAAACCGGGACAGGTCTATACTCCAAGCATAGGACGGAAAAGTTGTATAGTATAATGTCTTCTTCCATATGCGACAAATGCTCTTCATGGCGTGTAGCAAATGCCGTGCACCTCCTTTTTTTTCCACCTCATAGGATTTTGAATCCTGCCCACTAGACAATACGTTGTTCGTAAGATAAGAACGGTAATGGCGCACAATGAAGAGAATGAATGATGTACTTCGTAGAAACGAGTGCGGGCGCAAGTAAAATGCCCAAGTGTGGCAGATATGCCGTGTCGTGTGCGTGTGCCTCTCTATTGTGAGATGAGAGAGCACCCATGCAATGCCGTGAGTGAAACGAAATGCGAAATGCAAGAGGCGTATCATACAATGGGGCAAGACCACGCTGTAGTCCCCCCATCCTCGTTCCTAATTACCTCGCTTCGGGATGAGGACCAAGATAGGCTAATTGACCAGAGGAGTCCATGTTCAGTGAGCGGTCTGCATCATACCGAAACGCTCCTCTTCCAGCCGTCTCACGATATCCCGATCGCGAGCGGTTCGTGGGTCAGCGTCAATTCCAAGAATGGAGGAAATCCTTGTCTTGTCCTGTCCCTTGTTGTAGGTCTGGCTCTGTGCCTCCTTCTCGGCCTGACCGGGGCTGGAGATAGGGGTGATTGGTGTCAGAGAAGAAGGGCTGCAGCAAGTGCCAGTCTTCCAAGCCTGCTCGAGAACAGTGGGAGATACTGTAGAACCATACTCATGGGCAATTGTCGTCCAGAAAGACGCGCGGTGGGTAGAGTAGATAGAATGAAGGCGTGAAAGGTCGACGTGCGAGGCGTTGTGAGCTGGAGGAGAGGGCACAGATGCAGGCGCAGGGGTAACTGAGCAGTCCAGACGCAGCGGAGGTGTTGTTCGGTGATGCGAAGCTGCTCGGTGGAAAGCAGCAGGGGGCATCTGAACTGGAACATCCACCGGTGTGTTGTAGGACTGGTTCGAGACGGGAGGTGGAAGAGACAAGCCAGTTGGCTTCGGGAGGATGGAGGGTAGCCGGGGAACCTCGTTGGGTCCGACAATGCTAGGAAGTTGGATGTGGCTGGCAGTGGTGTTGTTGACGCTGCAAGGAGGGCTATAGCTTCGTACACTTCCACCAGGAGAGACTGAGCGGGAAACAGTCTCGCGTGCAGGGCTAGGAACGTTCACGTTGCTCATCTGAGGGATATCGTTGGAGGCACCCGATGAGACTGAGGCAGCACGCTTGTTGCGTCGGTTGCTGCCATGGGAGAGTTGATGGTAGTGAAGACGGCAAGCCAACTCTGTCTTCTTGAGGTGAGCTGCAATGTACTTATATGGCATCTTTTGGAGTCGAGTTTGGATAAGATATGACTCCTGGATTTGGTGTTAGTGATCTGGTCTGGTATGGTACTGATGACTGATATCGACTTACTTCCTCGTCACTCCAAGCACGTCCACCGCCAGTCGACGAAGCCTTACGGTTCTTCGAGATTCCGTAATCGTGGCGGTCCATGGAATCCCGAGATGGGATATAAGGCGCAGGGGCCTGGGCCATCTGGTGCTGAGGCATGCCTGAACTCATTGGTCGGCTGTTCATGAGTGCTACCTCTAAAATTCCGCAATGGGGTATCGTAAAAGTAAAAAATCAGGTTGCTGAAAAGAATCGTCGTTTTTCGAAGAGTCGAAAGTCGTCGTATGCTGGTCTTTGGAAAAGGCCAGGCCAGGTAAAGTCGAAGCGAGCGATATCGTTCGAAGCCGGATGTGCTGTTTAAGCCAGCGAGAATATTGAACTCGAAAATACAGACACCGGAAGGAAAGTCCTGTCCTCAAAAATTGACACTGTTTCAAACTGATTGAAACGGAATGTGATAAAGTGTTGAATGAAAAACCGAAGTCGGCCTTGTTGTGTAGAATGTAATGGGTTGAAGTTCAAGGAGTGTCAGCAGCCAAACCAGTTGGTCCAAGTTGGTGGTACTGTTAATGAGTGTGTTGGAGCTAGAAGTGAATACAATGCAATACAAGACGCAACAGCGTTTCTTGCAGAGAAGAAGAAAAAGAAAAGAAAAGATGTTGAGTTGAGGATGTCAATCCAAAGTGAAGAAGGGAAAGAGGAGAAGAAGTAGTTTAGATGGGAGGGGCAAATGGTGTAGTAATAACAAGATCAGAAACAGGCACAAACGACACTCTACAGCGGGCACCTATGCATGCATACAGAAGGTAAGGTACAGTAGGTACGTACGTACGTACGGGGCAGATTGCAACGGCCACGACGGTGGTGATGGTTCGGGCCATGCATGGGACGGACAGGGCATTGCATGGTCCAGGGCAGCAGAACTGTGGTGCATAGTCAGGGACCAGGGGGGCCTGTTACATCTAACAGGAACAGTCTAACAGAACGGGGGGAGGCGTTCCAGGCCTGAGAACCCCGGCTCGTATGGATAAATTCAGGGCCTGGCTTGTCTTGTCCTGCTGTGGCTTGGCCTTGGCTGAAGACGATGTTGCAACAGGAACAAAACAAACTGTAACTTACATCGCAGACGCAACAAGTCGTGGATCACGATTCATCACACAGTTCCTGTTTGGGACTCAAAACAAATACTGCTACAACCAACAAGATCTGACTGAGGTGAGGCTCTAGTTAGGAGCTACAACTAGTCCACTAAACTATTTTAGCTCAGCCATAGACTGGGCGCGACACGAGACTAACGCAGGACAAGACCTGCAGTAATGAGACAATAATTTTCTGGGGTTGAGAGAAACAAAACCTCAGACGAAGTCAATCAAGTAAGTGTAACAATATCATTATCAACGATCGTAATATTACAGGCAACGCCACCGATGACACAACCTAGAAGCCTCAATCGCGGTGAGTGACATCTAACTAAGGTCGTTCGTTTATGAAAGGACAGAATAGGAATATTCAGCGAACACCGCCGAAGAACATAACAGAATCAACACATGACATGAGCCATGGATGGACAAGCGAGCGAGGCTCAAAACGATCACTTACATGAATTTTCTGCAGAAAGACAGATTCGCCGCCTTGTCAACTCAACTAACTCACTCACCCATGCCTGGTAAAACGGTCACCACCGCTCATAGCGTCTCCTACTGATAAAAGAAGGGATCTAAACACTTACTCTAATCCCGGTCCGCCACTCGTACAGCGGACATTGGCAGGCCTGTGCGAGTTTTAAACATATTCTTTTCCTTCCTTGGCATCCGATCTCACAAGGAGAAACTGTCTCCCGCCGGACACACGTTGTTGTGGGTTTGTTGGCCTCGTGTCCAGTTAATTCCACTCTACTCTCTTCATGATAGCAAGCAGCTTGTGTAGCGGGGTCGTGTTGCGTTACATTGACCTCAGCTTCAGGTGCGAGCTGCGCGTAATAATTCAAGGTCAAGGTGCTCGCTCCTCTATTAGTTGATAGCCTTGTCTGACTCTCCAGCGCTGCACGCAAAACTGCTCTTGGCTGCTGCACTACACCCTGGCGAATAACAGGGGGGTCATATATTGGACGGTCCCTGGTTTTGATTTGCAAACCTCGTGGTTTGGCTGTTCCATTCCATTACCACCCACCACTATCTTCCATGGATTGGAGGCTAAGGTTGTGCTGTGTCCATGATCTTCTCGAGTACCGTGATTAGGTCCCAAGCTGTTGGCTGCAGCTAACACGCTACTGTGGCCCGGGCGTAACAAGTAAACACGACCCGGAAGCTAGATTGTCATTGCATGACTGTGAAAGCAACGAAGGAATGGGCGGCGATGTGGCTGTACACGGTGACGCTGACCCATTTACTAACACAATGTTTGGTTAAACAGACCCGGTTTCAATCCCTCGAAACAGTTTTTTCTCGAGTTATCAAGCAAGCCCAGTTACGTACTCTTAAGAGTATTACAGCCGGCTTGCACGGTGTTTGGTGGAGGGCATGTCATTGCAACCCTGTCGGCTATCGTTTCGTGATAGGTGGGTGCAAGATATGCCGTCCGTTTAGACGATACGCACATGCCATCGACACCTCGATTTACACAATTTGCGGGACTACAAGCGCCTGTCTAATTTCGATATGCAGTCACTTGTTTGCACCTTTATCAATTAGACTTTAGGAAGTTTGATCTTCGTCTGTTTTTCTCAGAGGATTTAAACTTTATTGACATTGTATCTATCACTTCTTCTTTGTCGCATTGTTATGTTTCGAGTCTACGTCACATCAAACCTCCGCAACGGAACGGGCACATCTCAGCTTTCCTTACCGTCCGTTCGGTTTCGAGTTTCTACATACATACCTAACAAAGCCTAGGTACCAATCTCGACGCTTCCTTAGCTGCCGCCGCGCCCCATGGTTCAGGGATCCCCCCTTGAAACCCGCTAACGCACTGGCGTAATTTCACCTGGGTATCAGGGATTAAGCCAAAAAAGATGGACGTTTGCGAACTCTGTGGGACGTCCTCTGCTGATTGGGCGGCATATTAACCTCGAAAGACTGGTCTCTACATAATGTTTTTACCTACTCTGGAGACAAAGCTCTGCCCTTATTCCCATTGTGGCCCTTAGGACCGTCAGGCGAGGCTGTGGCTTTTGTTAGTTATGTTATGGGAATATGCCGTGCAGGGGAAACGAGCTGAGTTTGCGGCACAAACGGAAACATTGTTCCCCAGTTACAGAAAACAAGAATGAGAAACATGGCCAAACAGGATGGGTACGGAAGCTTCAATCCCGCTGTCTTGTGCCTCTCTGATCGTCGTCCTTCCTTGTATATATGAGTGATTTGTATATCACGAAATCTATTCGTCTATTCTTAGAGAAGGCCCTGGTCAACGGTAGCCGACTAACACCGTGCCATGGGAAGATGATCACCAGGTCGGGCGGTGAACCGGCCCTTCGTAGCGAAGCACTGTAGAATCCGAAGTCGATCATCCCTTGTCCAAGATTTGTCACCCATGCCATGCATTGAGCATCACTGTGAAAACGTGTGCGCTAACTAGCGTCTGTCTACAGCAAGGTGAGGTAAGGCTCTATGGCGCTAAGCAAAACTGTGAATGCCTTCAGGTTTCTGACGCACATGTCTAACATGACAGCGTCAAGAGAAACACATTATCCAGCTCGGATCGAAACATTGCCGGAAACCGGGTGCCACTGTACCGAGTTGACAGGAGGTCCCATGACGCCGGATGGCTGTCGTTCCTGTGTGAGCTCAAGTCTGAAGCAGCGATCAAACATTTGGAGATCCGAAACTCCAAGATCTGAGATAAGTTTAAGATAACCTTCAGTTTCGAGTTTCATTCATGCTACCTAAAATCTCAAACATAATTCTTCTATTATCACATATGTATGACTACCTTATGTCTATTAAGCGCTAAACATTTGTACAGCTGTCAAATGTTTGCCAAGTCGCAACTGTTACCTTTGCAGAAATACCTCGGCAGTGTTTCAGGAGTCTGTGCGGTTAAGCTGGTCAAAGCTGTTTGGGTCCCGGACGGGGGGCTTCAGACGTCCTGAGAAAAACGTTCTGGAACTTTGTTCTGCATTGAGAAGCTATCGTGAGCTATAGTTGAGCACTACGTCGTCGAGTTTTGTTGACGGGATATGCTTGTCAGAGCCTACGTGTAAGTCCACAAAACAAATGCAGGGTCCCGTGCTGATGGTAATTTCGTCAGGTTTTGTATTGATTGATCTGGCTATGAAACTTTAATTTCTCCTTATACGGCTTTTTTTTTTTTTTTATATTTTTTTTTTTTTTTTTTTAGAGTTGTTTACGTGTTTTGGGATATTATCTTGATACCGGCACAATCGTCTAGTGTTTGTGGAGGTATCTACTGCGAGGTTGAACAATGCACTACGCCACATCCATCCTACAGGGCTGGTGTTTCAATATTCACCGTTATATAAGGTGGTAGTTTGAAACGTGACCGCATTGTATGAGATTCCCATCGTCCAGTTCAAAGTTCCCCTACCCATTGCTGCGTAAGCAAGGGTCTAATCGCTTGGCCCTACGGACGGCTCAAATGATGTCCGAATATTCGACCAGCTCTTGCAACCGGGGTGGTTTCATCCACGGTCTACGGGGTTCAGGGCCTCGCGGATAAAAGGTTTCGAAACTTGTATGTCTATTTGTAAAAGGCTAAAGCACCGATGCGAGTTTGTTATGACTATCTCACACGCAAGTTACTCACCGCAAAATGGTATAAACTCAATCTGGGGGCTCTAGGCTTCGGAAAGTATTTCCCCGACATATTAAGGCTTATTGTGTTTCGTTCAGGACGAGGAGAAGTTAGTGCCCCGTGCTCCTCTGTGCTTGTGCTTGTGCTTATTGACGTGGGACATCAGGCCATGCGGATGACAAGCGTGTTTCGAAGCGGGGATCGGCAATGAAGCTGGAGATGGTGGAGGACGCGATGGAGTTTGATGCCGGTGCCGGATCGTCGTGTGCAAGAGTCAGATTTGGTTACCTTGCTGTTATTCGTAGTTAGCATTCCTTTTCATCGGGTCTTTAATTTAACATTCGCCTACTAGAGTTAGGATTCATTGTGATCCATTCCATCTTAGCCTATCTGAAGGGGCAACAATAGCTTCTGGTTATTTACCCTAGACCACAAATGTGAGTTTTACGGTTCAACGTCAATGGATTTATATTTATACCACGAATCCTAAGTTGTAGGTTTAATATATACTTCTATCTTATATCACAATATAGGCCAAGTTTAGTCTTCTATGTAGTCCAAATGTGGTGGGAGTGGTGTTCGCAAGTGCTTCTGGGTGTAATTTTGGAGGATGTTGAGGAGAACAAAAAAAGGGGTCGACAGCCTCAACAAGCAAACAAGCAAAAATCCTCATTTTGCGTACCTACAACACCGCAATTAGCATACCCGTTGATATCCATTCAAACAATTGCCACCCGTACGATAACCCAAAACTCCGAGTCCGGATCCGACGAGGGAGGGACTTGAGAGGTACACAGATTCAATGTCACGATCTTAGCTCGAGACGCGACCAGATTGCCGGGTGTACCCCATTGTGCACAGTACATGTCGCCGGTCGGGTGGAGAATCGGGGCAGATCCATCATTTTGAGAGATGCGGCTCTTGAGGCCAGCCATCCTGAAATGGCACGTACCGCAAGGCAAGGTACGTAGGTTTGAGGAACGGTGTCAAGACTACATCAAGTACAAACGTGTCATCCAACATGCGCTTACTTTTGCGTCCTCATGACATTACCGACCGTTGGACATTGCCCAGGGAACGCCCGCGTCTGGTGGGGATGACAAGGTGTCATTCGCCAATAGACAAGACACATGTTGAACTGCGACCAACTGCGGATCAACTGGAAGTTGATAGACGCCAATAGTTGATGGGTAAATAGTTTCAACAAGCAAGAGAGTTGACGATGGCGCGTAAAGGGATGGGACTATCTCACCACAAGCTCATATCTGCATCACACACTGGACAATGGCAGCACGTCACGTAGCTCGAAGTTTGCTCGGGCTTGTCACAGAAAGATAGGCATAAAGTATCACCGAAACAAGTCATAAAGAAACAGATAAACATTGAAAAGCACCGAGAACCATGTAGTTAATCGCCGGCAGGGATTTATGTCTGATGAGTTCATATCGTGAGATTGTGTTACTCGGTCAATTATTAGACAAGGAAGCTTATTTGCAGGGGAGATCACGATCAGATCAAAGAAAGTGACTCATAATAACAGACAGACCAAATTGACCGAATAGCCGAAATAATCGACATTTCCTGATATCAATGAGAAATTTGCACCTCTTTCACTTCAACTGATAGAATGCCTGATTCTCTGATAAACTTGTACGACGAGGACTGAGGCTTGACCAAACGTGGCTTGGCAATTACCGGCAACCAAAGAAACGCGAGATTTTCATTAGTGGGCGGGGAAACGAGAGCACGTACCTCTTAGTACTTGTTTTCGAGATGTTTCCTGCTGAAAGAGATGACTTGCGTCGTCATCAACGCACTGTAGGTCATCATACATAGATAGAGGAGACATACAGTGTTAATTAGCTCACCTTTAGTACGCTATCCGCAGCTATTCGCGCCTCGGAATCATCGGGACCCACTTTAAGCACAAGCGTCGGTAGCTTTCTGTCACGCCTGCCCACCTCCTCTTGCCCATTCCATTCTTCCCTTTCCACCAAAAAAAAGGGTAACCCACGACTACCTTCCCCTCCCCAGGTCCCAGCGACTTCCAAGGTCCTGCCCGAGTTACTTTGTCTCGAGGTACCATCCATCGCCTCTCCCCAGACCTTTCTTGCCAATCCAATCCACCTCAAACTTGTCTGTCGGATCAGACTCGAGTGAGGTATCTATTGTACATTCTTCAATTATACCCAAACTTCTATCTCGACTCAAACCTACCTAGCTGTGGATCCACTGCAGCTGCTTAGGTATCGTCTGTTCTGCGACTGCACTGCGACAGCGACAACCAAGGTTCGAACTTTGTGTCGTCACCGTTGATTACTGCCAAACAAGACGCGCATTTGCATGTTCCCTTCCCCTGCGGGCCTTGATGAACTCAACTGAAGTAAGCATTCCATTCTGTATTACGTCCTATCAAACAAATACCATCACCATCTACCTCTGCCTCACGTTTCGAAAATGATTACATGTACATGCTTTTGGGTGCGCGTCTTGTATCTTCCGTCGTTGCCGGGTTGAGATACGGCAAGTGAGCATTAACTCACTCAGTTACTCACTCACTACTCACTGGGGCATATCTCAAACCCTCTCTTTCAATCTTATCTGTTCTCTCACCTATCACATCGCATCTCCCATTGTCACAAAACAGTCCTACGTTTCTGCTCGCTACGTACCCTCTCATACTCGCGTCTTATCGCAGTACACGTTACGCGTGTGCCCTCTGTCTGGCTTGCTTGACTTTGCCTTGCTTCGTTATGGCCCCAGCCCCAATCTCTTTTCGCTCTCGTCTCCAACCACCCCAAAAAACAACGGGGCATTGCCAAAGTATTCACCATGGCTTCGCCGAGGCGCACGCGAAAAGCAGCACTGCATTTGACCGCGTACACGGTCGGTCCTGACACATAGAGCTGCGCGCACATGCAATCTATTTGGACAAACTCAATCGCTTTCATGATTTTGCTGCTTCTACCACTTACACGACGAAACTGACCAAAGCATAGCCATCACACAAAGATTCATCATCAGACAAAAATTGCTGAACATCAAGACCAATTGGTACTTGCGTGGAGACATCGAAACGGAATCCCACCACATCCCGTTTCAATTTTTACCAACCAGAGCCCAAGGTTGCGTTTCCTTACGCCCTTAGCTCCCCTTCCCCAGCACAGATCTTCTCGACTTGCAGAGACACTCACAAGACTTGTGCGTAACTCTCTCGTAGCGATTTGCTGTGCAATTTTTGTACCAGCTCCTTTCCAACGACTTGGATTTCAAAACCTATCCTGTTTACACAGCAACTATCAAACTTTCGCCCGTGAGTACAAATGATTTCTCTTTGTGTTGATAATTGATCCCATCATTATTGGACCTTCGGAGCCCAGCCTCGAATTTTGGAGAACTCTTCGCGTTTTGCACTATCGCGTCTCGTTGGTGTAAATGCATTACCACGCACCACCAATACCGACGCCGCTGAACGGCATATTCGATCCGGAGCTGGTATGCCAAAAATGCTTGAAGCGAATATTATTTATTCTTAATTGATTGCGACGTCGATAATAGTTATAGCCCATTTCAGCTCAGATCCTGGTCGCGTCACATCAGCTTGCGCGTGCTGCAGACCCACGTTGGCAGCAGATTCGCCAGTCAGAGAGTTATGATATGCCTTATTGTTTCGCAAACGCATTCGCGTCAGCGTCTCACGACTTGAAAGCGATGTTTCCTTGGTTGCTGCCGATACTTTATAGAACTTGATTGCTAACATTGGTTCTCATAGAACATGCAGCAGTGGCAAGTCGGGCCTGTCCCGGAGTATGTCTACACCAACACCCATCAACCAAATGAGATGCAGTAAGTATTTATCCTTGGATGACTTGTTTTCTTCTTTGAAAAGTTCCCGCGCCCCTGTGTGCACTGCATAATCGGTTTTTGTCTACTGTTATGTGTTGCCTGACCATTCTCGGCTCTGTGCGGTCCTTGATGGATGATTTTCAGTTGTGTCCCCCGGCTTTTCTAATTACCTCACCACTCCTTGAGCATCATATCATAGCTATACAGGCTATTTGTTCACTTGAAAGTGAATGGGATGCCCATAGTCTGTGGATGTGTCAAACACTATGCCCAGTCATATCGATAGTGACGTCCTACCATGAGAGAAGCAACCCTGCTAACCAGCGTACCTCAATAGCAACCCTCATCAATACCAGAATGACATGTCTCGTCGCCCTGAGGGTATGGAGTTTCGCTACCCCCCTCAGCCCAATATGGCACCGCAGCAGCAGCAGCAACAACCGCAACAGCAACAACACCACCCTGCGCCTGTTCAACCTCCTATGAACGTTCCTCAGCAACCCCCAAACGGAGCTGCACCTCCTCAGCAAGCATCCACCCCTACTCCAGCCCCGGCTGGTCGGCAGCGAAAGCGGCCAGCACCTGCCGCCGCTCCTCCAGTGACAGTCGCTCCTCCTGCGCCTGTCACTCCATCTCAGGTTCAGCCTCCAGTGACGGCTCCTCCTGCACCACAGGCGGTTCCCCAACCTCCGCCTCAAATGCCTACAGATGATGCGAACGCAGCACAAATCGCTCCTCCACCGGCCAAGAAAAGCCGTACTAATACACCCTGGACACCACAAGAAGAGTTGCGTCTGAAGCAAATGCGAGATGCTGGCAACAGCTGGGCAGAAATTGCCAAAGTAAGACTTGTGGTGTGACCCTGGTATGATTTCATGTGCTAAATTATGACGCGCAGACCTTCCCTACCCGGACAGAAGGATCTGTCAAGAAGCATTGGTACAAGGATATGCACTATGCTGAATTCGCTGAGGACGAGGTAGCCACCATTCGCCCTGTATATTGTGCAACCAAGCTGACCTCCCCCTTATCAGAGTCAAGCGTTATTGAACGCCATTAAGGAGTACGAGAATAACAAGTGGAAGTCTATCGGACAGAAGGTTAACAAGCCTGCCAAGGTATGGATATGCACCATTGAAAACTGTAAACTGCATGTACAATACTAACAAATGACGCAGGCTTGTGAACAGTACGCCAAAGAACATTTCCCAGACCTGTTCCCCAATTCTAAAAGGTAGGCCCGGGAATCGGGCAGCAATGGTGACTAAACTTCATCGAGGCGTCCAAAGCCACCAACTCGACGCAAAAGGTCGGGGGTGATCTTTTCCCTACAAGCCTCCAATGCCAAGGGGAAAGACATAAATACGAAAACTGGGAAAATTAGCAGTGGCGTTGTGCACCAATTCTACGCGGGAAACTGTTTAATGTTTGTTAATTTGTGACTTGATTCTCAAAGTATTTTATGAGATATGCGGGGCAATACCTTACTGGCTTTGTTACCACTCTTTCGGATCGGACACGGAAAGGATCGGGATTGGGAATTGGCGCGGAAAGGTGGAAAAATGAAAGACTTGGTGCGCCTGCACCTATCGGGCTGGCATATGGGAAGAGAGTGTTATAAACAAGGGAGTCGTGGTAAGAGCGCAGCTGTTTGTGTAATGGAGAGATGAAGGATGTATACTGGAGGTTGAGGAAGATGAAGCCGTTTCGAGACGGGGAGAGGAGAGGAGGCTGGCTGTCTGGTTGTTTTTCCTTCTCTTTTCCTTTTTTTCGCTTCTGGTTGCGAAAGGATGGGACTGTGTGTTCGATTTAGGTCCGGTTACTTATACCCCAATCAATGCCTGGAGTTCTTTCCTTGCACACAAAACAATGAGTCCTCTGAGTGATAACTGTAATCTGGTCGAATTGTGTGCGTATCATGGAAGCATATTGTAATGGTATCTTAGTGTTGAAATGCGAGCATTGTTGAGACTGGGGCCTGGCCCTTCGGCTTGAGCTCCCTAATGTGAAGACTGTGGTTGCCTTCTAGATATCGCCTGTAAGTTAACTACCTTCCTTATCATTTTAGTATCTTGTGAGGGAAGTACTTTGGTCTAGTCAGGCAGTTAGAATGGCGCTTGGCAGGCCTGCAAACTTGACCAGGGCCGTGGCTTGTTGGTGGTGGGTGACAGACTGTCAAGAGTCAGCCTGCTCCTTGTCGAGGGGTATTGTGGCGGCCGTTGAGTGACGAGGGTTTAATGTGCAAGGCAGATGTGACAACGTTGATGCATGCATGATGGCGTCGAAGGTTTTTGGAAGGTTGTCCAATGTCAATTCGTTATGGCATCGTTAGTGTGAGATGGTACCTATACTGGCGGCGAGAAAGGAAAACTGGGCCTGAATGAAGGGGGCGGCGCGTATTATGATAGGCAGGGATGAGTCTCTGACCTGAAATCTGGGGTGATATGAATGGATGATGTTGGTTCATGGAATGCACGGTCTTTGATCTCGTGGTTCGTGGGATGATGTGGATGAAAGGGGTTGAAGATATAAGTTAGAGTTGATGTTATAAATGGAGGTATAAATAGTGACTTTTGGATTTCCATTTAGTATGACGGGTTGTGACGCTCCAGCAAACTCAATCGATTTGGTTGAACTTTGTTAGTAGCCGAGGGTATTTATTAGTAATGGTGATATCGGAACTTAATCGAACCAACCAATGCAAAGAGGATAGACAATATGCACTGCCGTCTTGAAGTAAAGATGCATTGAACAGTCTGCGAGTGCATTGCATTGCACTGAGATCCATTATTACAGTCGATATCAATACGATGATGGCCCTGATGGATCATCAACCACCGTAACATCGGCTCAGTTAGCTGTATGGAGTTCAGGGGCCAGCCAGGGTCAGGCGCGTGATCTTAGACGAACGATCACAAATTCCGAGCTATCATTGGTTCTGGCACAAGCTTGGACGCTGTTATCTCCAGATGTGTTTAGTGTGTTAGTGCGTCTAAACGAAAAAGGTCATGTCTCATGTCTTGTCTCTGGAGTCTCGGCACGAGAGGTCCGCTCTTGAGGGGGGACTCGACTTTGTTCGGCCTTCTTCTTTGGGGAAAACTGGTCCGCGTTGCTTGCCTTCGCTTCTCTTCTTTAATCCCTCTCTTTTCCCCGGATTTGATGCGTCGTGGATAATCCTCTTTTTCCTTCGTTTTGGTTCTTCCCGTTTGCCTACCTAGGGAGGATATTGGTGGTTCTAACTACCTACCTATCAATCGTTTTTTCGACATCTCTCGCTCTGTCGCACAATCGAGTCCCGATTGACCGAACCAAGAAGCACGCGCGACAATTCTGACCAGACACTCGCTTCTGTGGAGTTATCCAGCATCCTTCTGCCCTCGTTAAGAAGGAAGTTCGTACTCAAGGGAGAATTCTGAAAGGGTTATCTTGTCGGAATAAGGACGCGCAAACTGTTCTGCGACCCGCATTCCAGTGCCATTTTGCTCCTCCGATTCACTATCAGCAGCCGAGATCCAGCCTAATAAACGGTCGCTATCAACATCACTCAATACAATACAGTACACCTTAATCATCAACAATAACCCAAGTCACTCGCTTGCTGGGTTGTATTGACTGTCGTTTTCGTGTCTACTCGATTTAACAGCAGTCGCTACCTGTTATCAACTCCTCAACACCTTATCTACCTTAATATCCTGATCAGATCATTATCTGTCGTTTAATACCGAACCCTTAATTTGGAGGCGCTCTCGAATCAACGCACAACTACATCTGTTTTACTCGATTATTTCATATTCATAATGTTGCGATCTCTTGTTGTTGCTGCCCTTTTGGGCGCTAGCACTGTTGCTGCTCAGAAGTGCACGCGCAGCAACAAATGTCCTGAGGAGTCTCCTTGCTGCTCCAGTAAGTTCCCTACGCGAATTTTTCGATTTCTGATATCTGACATGTACCAGCCTACGGTGAGTGCGGTGTTGGCGCGTACTGCCTTGGTGGCTGCGATCCTACAATGTCTTTCTCTCTCAACTCTTGCGTCCCCGCGCCTGTCTGCGAGGACCGCAAGATGAAGATGAACTCCCTGGATTCAATTGTCGATATTGGCAAGTATCTGGGTGATTCTTCAAAGGCCGACTGGGTTGCACAAGGCGAGCCTGTTGTCTTCAAAGACAATGTTCTTCTTACTATGCCCAAAGACAGTGTTGGCACTCTCCTGTCTTCTACTGTCTACATGTGGTATGGCAACGTAAAGGCTCGCTTCAAGACCAGCCGTGGCGCTGGTGTTGTTACTGCTTTCATTCTGTTCTCTGACGTCAAGGATGAGATTGATTACGAGTTTATCGGTACAGAGCTCGGCGATGCTCAGACCAATTATTACTTCCAGGGCATCACCAACTGTAAGTCATCCCAATGTCGTACAAACAAGGGAGCCCCTTGTTTGTAACACAGCGAAGAATCCTCACGTGATCGCTGTTGTACTGCGCATGGCTAACAATCTGGTAGACGAGAACTCTGAAAACATTACACTCTCTGACACCTTCGCCAACTTTCACGATTACGAGATTCGATGGACCCCTGACAAGATCGAGTGGTGGGTTGATGGCAAGCTCGGCCGAACTCTGCAGAAGAGCGATACTTGGAACGCCACCTCTAAGAACTTCGACTTCCCTCAGACACCCTCTCGCGTGCAGCTTTCGCTATGGCCTGGTGGTAAGGAAGGTAATGCTGAGGGTACTGTAGCATGGGCTGGAGGTCCTATCGACTGGAATGGTCCTGATATCCAGAAGAGCGGTTACTACTTTGCTACCTTCTCCGATGTTGAGATTCAATGCTTCAACGCCAAGTCTGGCCCTGGCTCCAACTCGGGCTCTAGCTACTGGTACAAGGACGTTGCCGGTACCAACGACACCATTGTCGATGGTGATAAGAGACACACCATTGCTTCTCTCATGGCCAGCGGCGAGGATATGGACAAGGGAAAGAAGACGGACAAGAAGAAGGACGATGACAAGGACGATGATAAGGACGATGACAAGGATAAGAAGGGCAAGGATAAGGACGACGACGACGACGATGAGCCTGCCACTATCCCTGGCGGTAGCAGCGGCGCCCCTGCCAACGAGCATAATGGAAATGACGGCGGTAGCGGCGGTTCGGGCAGCGCCCCCAAGGGCAACCCTGACGGCGACACAGACGACACTGAGCCCGCCGACACCAGCAGCTGTCAGACCAACAGCTTTAACCAAGACTGTGCTGGCTCTAGCAAGAGCAGCAAATCTGACGATAGTGGAAAGGGTTCCAGCGCTGGCACAAGGAACGGCGCAAGTGCCCTGGCCATCATCATTGCAGGTGGTGCTCTGTTCTGGCTGTGATCACTTCGTCTCTGATATCCGTCCTGCGATTCCCCCCATTAACCCCTCTTATTTCTTACCTCATTGCATCTCACTGCACTTTCTTTAGCATTTTCATGACGGTCAGCATTGAGATTTGTATGTAATTCTTCCCTTTCATGTGTGTATATTTTTCGTTAGAGGGATAATAATGGAAAATGGTTTTGCATGGGCTTGTGCTCTTCAAGATGCGGTGTTTTTTTTGCTGTGCATGTGATGGCATGTGAAGAATGATGGGCGGCTTGGTTGCTTAAATATGTAATGTGATCATCTGGTCTATGCGCCTTGCTATGGATATCTATGTTTAGGATTGAGTATATTGTGTCAAACAGATTCCTTCGGGCTCCTCTCTCGGGATCTTAGCATAATGGAAATATCCTTGTTAAGATGACATGTGCTAAAATCTCACGTGCTCTGACTGACTGACTCAAAGAAGCAAATGGAATAAGCATAATAATTAGTCAAATGTTGAGAAGAGATAGACAAATCATGGCCTAAAAAAATGGCCAACCATTTCAGCCCTATTCCGAATGCCATGCCATCATGAACTGTTGAGCTAAAATGTCTGGGTGGAAAAAGGCCTCATGGGCTAAAGTTTGGTTCCTGCTGATCCAATCCCTTCTCATCTTTGGCGTTCCTTGTAAACGCGAAACCCCCCTGCATTTCTCCTTAAGCGCTGAAGTCCTCGGCGCTCTTGGCCAATTATTATGGGAAGAGAATTGGTGGTGAAACTGAGTGCACTTTGAGCGGTCGAATCATTGCTGTTTGTGGTACCTGTTTCGTTTCACATTGCCGTCTTGTTCACTCATGCTCACTGGCTAACAGCCCTACAGCTGCTGTTCAGTGACTGTTACACAGCCCCTGGATCGGGCAGCTACAGCAGACATGCTTTGACCCCTGGATCAGCCATGAAAATGATCAACGCACGTCTTCCAATCATGATAGCTGCGCCTCCACTGAATGGAATGTCTGTTCCTCTTTTTTTGCAGTGAACAAGCCAATCTTTGCTTTATTCCAATCGATGTGCATGGGCATGGATCTGAGTCCTTTGTGAGCTAGTTCACTCCCTGGCCTGTCCCCTTGAGGCTGAGGCTTACATGTTTGCTATATATTCTCTCCCTCAGCGATCATCCATGGGCTTTCTTTAGTTCTCACAGCCCCAGCTCAGCATCAGCAATAACCCCAATCCTTCCACGCATAAGCCTCCCTTCATTTAACTTTGACATTCTTAAAAAGATCGGACTGGTTCCTGTTTCTTTTTCACACACTTTATCGTTCACTTAATACCCCGATTTTTCGCTTTTCGATATTGATTGTCGATCACTTTGACTCTACTGTATCAGATCTCACGACACGAAACGAAACACGCTTCACACTTGACGAATCATGAAGTTTACTATCGCTGGCCTCATGGCCACTCTCGCTACCTCTGCCTCTGCTCTCCCTCACGTCGCACGCAGTTCATACCCCACCGCTTCAGCCTCTTCATCCGCTGCCCGTATCCTCCTCGGCAACTCGGGCCACATCTACATCGCCGACTTCACCCCCAAGACGGGCAAGTTTGAGCTTACCCTGAACCAGAAGATCGTGGGCGGTAACTCATGGATGGCTTTTGTCGCGCCTAACTTGCTCTACGCCGTGGATGAGAACTCAAAGGAGTTAAGGCTCTTTGAGGCTGATCTTGAGGCAAATAAGCTCAACCTCAAGGCTAACGAGACGGGTAGCACTGGTGTTGTTCATCTTGAGTTTAACACTGATAAGACACGTCTTGTTGGTGCCGCTTATGGTAACGGTACCATTGATGTTTGGAACACGGAGAAGGGAGGTCTCAAGCTCGTCAAGAAAATTGAGTCTCCCGGCAAGCTTGGTCCCAACAAGGAGCGCCAGGATGCTCCTCACCCTCACCAGGCTAACCTGGACCCCTCTGGTCGCTACTTTGCCGTCAACGATCTCGGCACTGACTCTGTTGTCATCATCGACTCTAAGAACGATGCTTACAAGCTCGCAAAGAACATCGAAGTTGAGGCTGGCTGCGGTCCTCGCCACGGTGTCTTCTACCCCCGTGGCGGCGAGAAGGCAACTCACTACATCGTTGCCTGTGAGCTAAGCAACCAGGCTCTCGTCTACTCTGTCTCCTATGAGGCGGACACCCTCGCCTTCAAGCACTACCAGTCCATCTCCACCTACGGCAAGGACGCTCCCGCTAAAGATCCCAAGAAGGCTGCTGTTGGTGAGATCATCCTCGCTCCCAACAACAAGGACGTTTACATCTCGAACCGTCTCACCGGACACAAGACCGACAACATCGCTCACTTCACCATCGCCAAGTGCGGTAAGCTTACCTACGCCGAGACTGTGTCGACTGGTGGTCTCCTACCCCGCATGATGAGCTTCAGCCATACTGCCAAGCACGTCTTCGTTGGTAACCAAGACGGTACCAACGGTCTTGTTGCTCTGAAGCGAGGCTCTGACGGCAAGCTTGTCGAGAAGCCTGTTGCTACCCTCCCTGGCTCTGAATTTGGCGAACCTCAGTTTGGACCTCAGTATGTGCAGCAGATCCTCATATAGGATTGAGGAAGGAGATGTGAACAGCTTGTATTCCTTTCTCAATGGCGCTTTTGGTGTTTCTTGGGCTTGATAGGAGAAATCCTGGCTCTGCCCTTGGAATTTAAAGGGCAAGGTTCTTTAAAATTCTTAGCTTTTTTTTTTTTAGTCAACGGTAACAATTGACATTTGTTCTATACCCAAGCATAACGCCATGTTATTCGTGATATTGTTACACATGTGATACTATACTGTTCTGTAGTCCTAATACTCGTACTCTTAAGCTCAATCTGAGCTTGAATCACTAGCCATACCAGCTCCTCCACGCCCTGACATATCCTCTAGACTCTCTTTAACATGTCTGTACTCTTCATCAAGCAGATCTGGTTCACTGCACTTGTGCGTCGTCTCAAAGTCAATGAGAACAGCATCACCGTCTTGCCTGATTAGGAAATTGTGCTTGTTGATGTCGCCGTGCACAATGCCCAACTCGTGTAGCTTCTGTAGACTGCGCTGGCACGCGGCAAGGTCCTGGGGCTCTGCGGTGCGGGCGCCGGGGACCTCCTCGAGAAGGAAGCCGATGACTCGCCCGTTCTCGTGGATATGTCCGAGGAACGCGGGGCCGATTCCCCGGCCGTGGATCCACTCGTACGAGGTTGTCTCGGCCGCAAAATAGGGGATCTCCCATGGAAATTGAGCAAACTTTGCGAGGACTGGTGTTTTGAATGACGGATGTGTAACACGGTAGAGAGTCTGGCGCACACGCTCTACCTGGCTCAGCTCCAGATGATCTATCATCGTATCGTGCCAGACATTGCCGATACCCGGAAGACTGCTTCTTCTCGTCTCGCAGAAGAAGGGCTTCCCTGTGTGTCCGTCCCTCCCGACGCGGCCCTCATTCCAGTCTCCAGGGGGGAAAACAGGGAGCTGTGGGAGGAGTTTTGGCTCGTAAGTGCGTTCCTCGGGGGCGATGAGACCCCCGTCCAAAGTAACGTATCTTACGTGAGCGCCATCGACGAGGAAGCGGTATTCGCTCTTTTCGTCTTCTTCCTGGTCTGCGAGGACGGCGAGTAATCTCACGTTGTTGTTATGTTTCATTGTGAGAGACAATGAGGATTAAGTAAAGATGGGCATGAGAGTTCGGATGTAGATGAGGTGACAAGTGATATAAGAGGTTGACGATAACCACGTGGCGAGCTAAGCTCCCAACGACCTCAACCTTAACCTGCAGCCAATGTTGCAATCAAGTATATATCAGGATTAGGTCAGCGGGCACAAACAGTGCGCTAAAAGGTGACCTGTCAGGATTGGGAAGACGTGATAACAAAAGAGGTGAGAAAACTGCTGATGATATGAAAGCGAGGCGAAACGAAACAAAGCGATTGCAAAGGCTACTTAATAAACGAGGAGAGAAGCGAGCGGCTGGGCCCCCAGTCAGGACTGTGGAGGACCGGGCGTACTAGAATGCGCACCTAACAGTAGGCGAGAGCTAAACGATCGCCTAGTAGCAAGGCTTGAGCGCAGAGTTGTATCCTGACATAACTATTTGTTTGAGTAAGTCGAGAGGACACGGAGGTCTCGAAACAGGATATCATAAGTTGAGTCATGTTATTTGTACATACTTCTTGATATTATCACCTATGTAGTCATGCGTACCACTTTCTTCACGATTTGTTTCTTTTCGTCTCTAAACTACGTACCTAGGTAGGTACGTCCCTATAGTTATCAGAAACTGCAATTGGGCATTGTGGCTTCCTGTAGCTGGACTGGAGTGTATGCCTCATTGTGATTGGCTGAGAGTATGTAGATCAATCGCTACTTCCCGTCTTTAAGTGTCGTTGCACAGAGTCCACGTGATTCGATTCTGACACCCCAGATCCCGATCTCGGCCGCACAAAACTCCACCTTCCGAGATCCAAAATAATCCACGCGCCCTCAAGGATTATTAGACGTTATCCAAACGTATTTTGTATCATCTCTCAGCGGCCAATTGGGCTCAATTGCTCTTACAACCATGCTGTCCGCTACCTCTTCCGCCCTGCGCACCAGCGCACGCCGTGTTGCCCCCCGCGCCGCCCTTCTCTCGACCCTCGCTGCGACACCGAAGATCTCCCTTAACCAGAGGATTGTCACCCAGGCTCGCTGCCTCTCTTCTACCAGCCGCCTATCTTACGCTGTCCAAACCAACCCAAATCCTCCTCTGGGCATAAAAAACGCCTCCAATGACACCCCTTCGCGGGTTGCTCTCATCGGAGCACGTGGCTATACCGGCCAGGCCCTTATCGATCTTTTGGACAAGCACCCTCTAATGGATCTTCGACATGTCTCTTCTCGTGAGCTCAAGGGCCAGGAACTACAGGGCTATAGCAAGCGCAAGATTATCTACGAGAGTCTATCTCCTGAGGATGTCACTCAGCTCGATAAGGACGGCCAGGTTGATGCTTGGATCTTTGCGCTCCCAAATAGCACCTGTCAACCCTTCGTTGAGGCCCTTGGCGATTCTAAGAGCTTGGTTGTTGATCTTTCTGCCGACTACCGGTTTGACCAGGACCAGAAGACATGGAAATACGGTCTCCCCGAGCTTCAGCCCAGAAGCACACTGACAATGGCCACAAGGATCTCGAACCCAGGCTGCTATGCTACTGGTTCGCAGCTTGCTTTGGCTCCTCTGGCTGAGCATCTAGGCGGCGTTCCTAGTGTTTTTGGTGTCAGTGGTTACAGCGGAGCAGGAACAAAGCCTTCTCCCAAGAATGACCTCAACAACCTTAAGAACAACTTATTGCCTTGTAAGTGTGAAGAAGGAGGCTGAATATTAGGAAAGAGACCTGACTTGAAAAAGACTCACTCGTAGGCCACATTCATGAGAGGGAGATTGGCCACCACCTTGGCGCGCCTGTTGCTTTCATGCCCCATGTGTACATTGCCCTTTCCCTAGTCTACATAGGTATTCAAATACTGACAAGATGCAGCGCCTCCTGGTTCAGTGGCATTCACCTCACAATCAACATCCCCCTGAACAAGGAGATGAACTCTCGAGATATCCGTCAACTTTACCAGGACCGATATGCCGGCGAGAAGCTTGTCAAGATTGTTGGCGAAGCCCCGTATGTACCCCTAGTGTATTATAACAAACGACCCCATCAACTAACTGTTATCAAGTGTCGTCAAGAACATCGAGAACAAACATCATGTTGAGATTGGCGGATTTGCTGTCGACAGCACCGGCAAGCGTGTCGTAGTGTAAGTGTTTATGTCTTCCCTGTCCATGATACTTGAACTAACCGTGGAACAGTGTAAGCCTCGTGTCTTCCTTGCCCCTACTGCTTGAACTGACCCCAGATTAGGCCTGCGTTATCGACAACCTGCAAAAAGGCGCCGCCAGTCAATGCTTGCGTAAGATTGGACCAGAAAGAAAGAACAAGAGATCTGTTTTGACTAACTTTACTAGAAAACATGAACCTCGCCCTTGGATATGATGAATATCAGGGAATTCCTCTCTAAGGACCCACAACACACATGCCCCACTAATCCCTTTATAAGCTTCGAATACTCATCCTGAGAGGCAAAGGACAAGCAAAGAGGTAGTGCCAACAGAGAGGAAGCAACATCATTTTTCTATGATTCCGCAGTTCAGGGGTACACTGTACTGTGGTAATGCAGCTCGGCAATCTACGCTTTGACTCGTACAGTATTTAGTGCCCCGATACTACATGTACAGTCGAGAAGCAGACATAGAAATAGAAACAGCCGGGGGGGAGTTTAAACGGGTCTGGTTATAGACATCAGGCTCGTTTCATCAGGAGAGCATCTTGTGATATATCGTATACTGCACTGCATGTATCTATCCGCTGCACCATGTTGGTGCTGTAACGAACGACCGAACAGGCGGTCCAGTCCAGATCAGCGGTAAAACAATCCACTTACTTCTTGGGTTCATCTTATCTCTGTTGACCAACGAGTCCGTCTTTGTGAACTGTGACCGGAATACGGAGACTTGCTGCCGATAGGGCGTCTCTAAGCGACCTGACTCGATCAGGTAATTAACTCTTGATGATCCGCTCAGCCGAGTCATGGTCCTGCGGTGTTGTGTTTGGCCTGGTCTGGTCTGTGTAAGTGAGGCGGTTCCATCCCCTGACTATTTCGAGGGGTAGGTACGACAGGGGTTGATGTGAGGAATTGGTACAGCATCAAAGGCAAGGAGGTGTGAGCTTTACTACTGAGAGAACAATGCGAATACTGGCGAACTCATCGGGATGTCGTTGAGTCGAATTGAACCTCAGAAAAAGCAATTTTATCCTCGGCTACATATCCGTAGGGTGACGTGCTTCTCCAGGTCTTGAGTATGTGATATATTTCTGACCAATAATTGTTGATAGGCTATGCTTATGCCCAATCACATATTTTTCTGCGGCGTCAAATGGTGTCGTACGATTGGTGACGAGACGTTGCTCGAATGCCTCAAATGGTCGGTTGATGAGTTGTCAACAAAGCCACAGCAGATAATAACTCTTCTTTCTGGATTCTTCTTCTTTTCTGTTTTTCTAACTATTTGTATATCCGTTGTATACGCATTGTATTTGTTTGAAACTCTGTGGCTTCAACCTTGACAGGCAATTAATTGCCTATCTTATACCACAACTACTAATACAACTAACTCCTCAACCTGATATCAACGATCATTGTGTTTTGGGATGAACTACAACTCACGTTACACAACAGTCTCACCCCCTACAGAAACAGAAGCGAACCGTAATAGTAACCACAACAGCCGCCGCAACACTACACTACACTATCTACACTGCACAATACTCGCCTCGGAATCCATTGATTGGAACAAGACGGCACGTCTTACTCTGCAGTTGAGCCACTGCACTCATCGGGCTGCAGCGGCATATGCATGCATCCCTCCTTCAACCCGTTCCTCAGAGAACTGCTCTCACACCATTAGTACTTATTTCTGCCTGATCTTATTATCATAGAAATAGAACGAAACTTAAATATGTATCTCTTCAGGCCTCATCCGTTTAGACGAGCATCTCTTCTGTACAATGTTCGAACTACCTCGGTGTTGTTAGACGCCCGCTGTTGCACTTTTATATTGATGCTTTGACCTCCTATCTTCATTTAACCGCCATTATTGAATGTATATCCCAATAGTTTCGCCGCAGGCGGATGCCCAAAGGCATGGCTCTAAAAGTTCCCTAGCCATTCAACCACTCATCAACCATATCGGTACGACTCTTGTGAAAAGGCAATTCTCTGATAATCCCTCTACCAATAACAACATCAAGATCGGACTCATCGTTGGCTTCACACTTGCTGCGTTTCTGGCTATTGTTATCACTTTTTTGTACTTCTATTACCGGTCTGCGCGGTTTACGTTTAGGAAGAAGAAACATCGTCGACATCATCATCACCACCATCACCACCATAGGAGGCATAAGTCACTTAGCAGTGGAGGCTCGAGAAATTCTGATAGGAGTGCTCCACCTGCTGATGATGCACCCCCGCCTGATAAGCCGGCAGAAGAGTAGTAGGGGGAGAAGTATCGTCTTTTGGTAAACATCACGGGTTGCCTGATAGATGAGACTAATCTCTGTCAGATTCATTCGCTTCGTGTATATTCCTTCGAGTGTATTAGTTTTGTATTCCTTCAGTTCAAAAACAAGCAGGAGTGCTAGGAACATCATGTTCGTGTGGTTGGGCTCATGTATCTTTTATTTGTATTCTATTTGTCCATGATTCCTTTGATATTCCCCATAAAAAGCATCTTGTCTATTGCATGCATATCGTGCAGTCCAAGTCGTTCATCTATGGTGCCACGTCAAGCAAATGAAGCCCTATGCCGCCTATGCCGTCGCTGTCCAAATATATGAACCACGTTGAATCCTCCGTGAAGCTGCGGCGCATCCATCTCATTCGGCGGGTGAAGTTGATGTCGATGTTGAGCCCTGGCGCTGGGTATATGGAGTACCGGCTCAGGTTCTTGAGGAGCCAAACCATCATGAGAATGATGATGATGACCATGGTGAAGTCTCTGATGTTGACAGTTTGGGTGGTGACGAATTCCGTGATGTTGAGGCTCTTGAAGCTTAAACTCGATACCTTCAGGCTCATCCTCGACAGTTGCGGCAAGATGGCTGATTGTATGATGCCGTCGGCGAGAGTAGCGATGAAGATGGTGCCTGTTCTGATTTATCTGCTCTTGTCGAGTCTTGAGTTGCTTGAAAATGTTCTGGTTCCATACGAATAAACCAACTCCAATGAGGGTGGCGAAGAGAGTTAAGCCGACGACTAGCCCCATGACCCGAGAGCTTGTGTCTCGACGATGAAGTGTATGAAGAGTCCTGGAGAGGAGAGGTTTGATGATGGCCAGAGACTTGTATGGTTCAGTCTTGAGGGTTGTGTTATGTATTTCTGTCATGCTCGACACCAAATGATCGGGTGGTGCTGAATCGCGAGTTAAGCTGAAGGGAGGCATCTTGACTTTGACTGATAGTAGTGACAAAACACCTTCTTGATGGAAAGAGAATAATCGCATGTATATATATACTCAAGATAACTCTACAATCGCTTTAGACATCATCTTTCCTCTATCATGCTTGGCGAGTTTCAGCAATCACGACTTGCATCTCTCTTTGATCTATGCTGCAAACACCCAGACACTGCCTTTGTTCCTACACAGTTGTGAATAAATGTTTGGTATACCATCTGCATAATGCCGATTTATCGTCACATACAGAAGAAATCGTTCAAACTTGAAAATATTCTTTGTCGTAGCACATATACATTCTAGAAGATTGCCCACAAAATGTTTGCAAAACAACACTGCCAAATCGAACAAACCAAGAAAAATCTACCAATGAAATCTATTGCATCTCCCTCTCTCTTCTTCGGTCCCTCCGTCGTCTCCTTTCCTCCGCCTCTACCTCACCTTCCATAACTCCCCTGATTTGCCCAAGCGTACTCCCAATAACATCCTGCAGCCTCCCCCCCTTTCTCACAAACCGATCATAGAAC
Source organism: Fusarium concolor (assembly GCA_013184415.1). Taxonomy (NCBI): domain Eukaryota; kingdom Fungi; phylum Ascomycota; class Sordariomycetes; order Hypocreales; family Nectriaceae; genus Fusarium; species Fusarium concolor. Next base: position 82,344 of record JABCJY010000072.1, read on the forward strand.
TCACAATCGCGATGTTTTGCGCCTCGTGCGTTCAGAGAAATTATAGTGCTTGACATAGCTTCGAGTTCTGTTTTGAGGGTCTTGAGATCTAAGTCGCGCTTGTAGCGGCGTTGACGGCGGCGACGGCGGCGCTCTTCTTTATCTTCATCGCGACGTTCGTAGGGCTGTGAGTAATAGCGTTCTTCTTGGCGTTCTTCTTGACGGGGTGAATCGCTGTATGGTTCTGCGAAGGTAACGCGGTGACGTCTCCTCTTTCGACGCTCTTTGTCAGAGCCATACTTATCACCATCATCTTCAAGATCCCTACTCCTGGGCGCTTCTCTATCCCTTTCCTTCCCTCTGTCTCTCTTCCTCTTCTTATCCCTCTTCCGATCATCCTCTCTCCTGGGCTGTTCGTTCTTACCCCCAAGCATGCCGAGCACAAACTCAGCGACGCCGCGAAAATCCTCAGGGTTGATCTGATTTCCACCGCTTCGTGTACCATCGCGAGTGTGATTTTCGGAGGATGATTGGCCCATGGCTCGTCTGGCTGCTGACTTTGCAGCGGACTTGGCTAGGTTCTTTGCAAAAGTCTCCATGAAGCTGGGCTCTTGGGGGAGTCGAGGACGAGAAGATGGGTCTTGACGACCCAAGAACTGCTCTGCGAAGCGATTCATGGAGGTATCTTCTGATTCGTTTCTAACGTGGTTTAGAAGAGTCTTTGATATGAAATAGAGGAGGAGAGAACAGAGATGATGCTCGTCGTCACTGTCGAACTCGTCTGGATCCTCGAATTTGTCTTTGGGTACAGACTTTGTATTGTCTTCAACGCCTTCAACCTCGGGAACTTGCGTGATTTCTAATTCGTCTTGGTCCTCTTGCTTGACCTCTGGGTCCTTATGGGAGATCGAGTCGTGAGCTGCAGCAACGTCGTTGCTTTGTCCCTCGACTTCTTCTCCAGACCTTAACGAAGGGTTCTCCAGGGTGGAAATAAGATGATATAATGCAAAAAAAGAGACAAGAACAATGAGAGTTTGTAATTCGATAAGGCAAACAAGCCTGTGTAGCAAATATGCAGGCGCCTGTCTGTGGATAGTCTGTAACACAAGACCAGCATAATGACAGCAGCCACCTGGCGGTCTTTCATCTATTTAAATAAGCCGAAATTAAATAACACAGTCAAACTGTTTTGCACTCATGAGGTACCAAGTCAGGTGAGTCGCGTCAGGGTCGTGATGGTTGAGACCGTGGATGATACGTTTATACACCTTTGGTCACGCGCCAGTTGCGGCAATGCAGGAATATGACCGCGCTGAGACATGGCCATGACCATAAACTCGCCCCAAATGATCGCCTTGTTTCTGACAATACAAAGACCTGACTAGATAAGATGATGAAGTTTCATATATTTTAAAATATTTGAACTGTCGTGATTGACTTCGTGTCAGGCTTGTTCATCAGATGCTAGTCTTCTCCGATCCCAACTTCAAACCCAGCCAACCAGACTCCATCACGCCTTGCCACGACGTATCTTGTTGCAACAAGCTGCCTCCTCAGCCCTTTACATGTCGTCTGTACTATTATCCGTGTGTCCTGTATGTCCCTATGCGCCTTTCTGAATGCCTCTATGTTACAACCATCATGCCCGTCAAACAAGTACGCAACAGTAAACTTCGTAGTGTAGCAAAAATGTGCATCATCGCTTAGCTCAACAACTCCTTGATATCTTCGATACGTTGGAGCTTCTTCTCTTCATCACTCATCATGCCTAAAGAGGTTGCACTGTTTCACGGATTAGCCACGTTCTGGCAGTCTCACTGTAGACAAAACTCACATGAACTTCTTCCGCTCCTGGACCTTCAGCATCCGCTCTTCCACGCTTTCCTTGACTACAAATCTCTTGACTTGTACTTCCGACTCTTGACCCATTCTGTGTACTCGGTCGATGGCTTGAGCCTCAACTGCAAAACTCCACCAAGGATCCATCATGAATACTCGTCCAGCGCTTGTCAGATTGAGTCCGACACCACCAGCGCGTAAACTAAGTAACAGAATCGTAAAGCCTTTCCTCTCGGTGAACTCGTTAAGAACAGCCGCTCGAGCTTTCTGGGCCATAGATCCATCTAGCCGTAGGAATTTGATGTTTGCACGGCACAGCGCAGGCTCGATGAGACTAAGAAAAGAGGTGAACTGGGAGAACACCACAGACTTCATCTTAGGATACTCTCGCCTCAGACTCCGTAATTCGGACATTAGCGCAGACACTTTTGCTGAAGAAGCATTTACGCCAACTCGCTGCAGGCTGATCTTGGGCTTCTTCGACATCATGTCAGGATCATCCTCATGGCGAACAACCTCAAACAAGTCTCGTTTGTTGATCGATTCGCGACAGCTGAAGCATCGAGGTACTTCTGACTTGTCAGCCTGATGCTTGATGTAATCAAGTAAGCACTTTTTGCATGCAGAGTGCCAACAACCGGTAACGGTCTGATCATTCATTGGCTCTTCAAAACATAGAGGACATTCGTTCGCTGCCTCATCACGGATCTGTTCTAGTGCATGTGCGCCAAAGGTCTGGTTAGTCTCCTTGGACGCTTCATCTGTCACTGCCGTGAAAGAAGTGATTAAGGACTCAAGATCCATATCATCTGCAAGTCCGGCAGCAGCATCCGCAGCCGCTCCAGCTTCTTCTTCATCTGCCACGATGTCACGGTTGCGGACAAGAACGGGGTGACAACATGACTGGCGAAGGCGTAGAATCTGTGCAAAGATGGTAGTAAATGCCTTCATAACAGTACCGGCTTCGACATTCTGAGAAAATGTTCGCTTCGCCTTGTTGAAGATGTAATTATACACATCTCGTTCCGTCTCCGATAGCTCTACATTGACGATTTCAATTTGCTTAGGCGGTAGGAGCACAAGTGGTTGACCATCAGGCGTTTTCATATCCTTGGTCCGTCGGAGTACAAGAGGTTCTAGAACCGTTTGCACGACATCAAGGGCACGCATGAAATCCCCAGACTCAAAAGGCACAGTGATGAATGTTCGCCAGAACGAAAAGTTATTCCACGGTTCCACGCCAAGGAACCTGGCAAGACTGAACAAGTCTTCCAACTTGTTGACAATAGGAGTTCCAGTCAATGCCCATCGATGGCTGGCTGAGATTTCGTAGCAGGCCTTTGCAGTCTTGGACGATCTGTTTTTGATATGGTGCGCTTCGTCGATGATAATACGGAAGAACTTCAGCGAGAAGAGACCGTGATGAAAGCTCTTGTCTCCGTTTCTAGCAGCTATACTGCTAAACTCAGATAAAACAACACCATAACTGGTGATCACCAAGTCTGGAGCATTGGCCGCGTTTGACGCACAGCAAAGTGCTTGCAGATTGTTTGACTTTTCGTTGCCATAATACAACTCAATCTTCATGGTTCCATCCTTGGAAGCTTTTACCGCTTCGCTTTGCCATTGTGATAATAGTGACATGGGTGCAACCACCAATGTTGTGCACGGAGCATCAAGAACCGATTCCGAGTTTTTGCCTAGCCTGGTAAGTTGGTTCACACTCGAGAGTTCAACGGCCGATTGGCGAGCTTGAAGGGCAATCTCGGATCTGTTCGTATGAACCAAGCTCAGCATCTGAATTGTCTTGCCGAGACCCATTTCATCGGCAAGGATACCACCCAGACAATGCTGTTCTTGAACTGGGAAGTCAAGTGATAGATCGCCAGAGTACGGATTGACATAGAACTTTGACTGTCCCTCAACCTGTGGCACATCTTTGTCATCGACATCCTTTAATGGCCAGTCGTACTCCTCCCAAAGAGGGTGCATCGATGGTTCTCGATTACTTTTCTCGTCCTTTTCCTTCGCCATCATCCAGTGTAGCGCTTGTTTCTGATATGAGCGAAGTGTCATAGCAAAAGTGCCTGCCGGTTCCGCTTCAGGGGTGCTAAAGTCGAAAGATTGGGCCTTCTTGTAAAGCGCATCGAGCTGATCTTGTTCCAGCTCTTCTCCCTCCTCAGTGTCGGATGATTGAGATGAGCCGGTCTCCTTTCCATTTCCATTTGTATTTCCGTTCGTCTTTTTGGCTTCCTTTTGCTGCTGTTCGTCTTGCTCAGCAGCCTGTAATAGTCCCTTACGACCATCCTTCGCACTAGAATTCGTCATGGTGGGTTGCAAGTTAATCTCCTGGAACAACTTAACCAGAGCCACCTGTCGCATCCGGAGTGTTTTCTCGTCATTTGTCTCATTTTGCTCAAAGAAGGCAGCTGATCGATCGTCCGCAAGCTGAAATGAACGATTAAAGAAAGCCGAGTCGAGTAGTGAACATCGCAGCTGCAGGAAAACTGTATCGTTCGTTCGGAGCCTCTCAGGGGCGTAAACGACGGTTCCCTCAAATCTGCATATCTTCTCGTCGATCAGAGCTGAAACCCAATTCGCCGTTTCTTTCGCCAACCGTCCAACCTCTGTGCCGTTTTGGGTGGTGAAGCGAACAATGACATCGACTCGTCTTGAAGCGGCTGCTGCGAACCCCCTTGAAGGGGTAATTGGCCCAGATTTTCCTTTACCTCTTATTGATTGGGTTGGTTGTAGTTTTTGTCTCTCGATTTTGACCTTGTCGCCATGCTTTAGTACGTTGGTTCCGCTTCGTGTAGCCCATCCCTCAACCCCAAATGCTCCTAGGTATCGTTCGCTCGGCATTCTTTTTGACAGTTTGAAAGTTGACTTGCGTTCGTTGGGGGTGCTCGGTGAGCGACTTGAGCTGGCGGCTGAGGCAGGCCTTAAGGGAGTTTTCCATGATGGCTTCTTCATGAACCTTTTGTATGTTCCGTCAAAGTACATATTGACAGCTCGCTCGAGATCATTCCCACAATGGCCTATGATAGTAGAGAGTACATCGGCAGAGACTTTGTCGCCGATGAAAGCTTCGAATGTTTCTCGGTCAAATGATGTAGATGACTCCTGCTTAAGCGCCGGGGGATGTGCAGGGGATGGTTCTGGTAGTTCATCGTCGTGTATTTCGTTTAATGCGCTCTGGTACTCGTTTTCTTCCTCAATAACGTCTTCGTCTTTCAAGAATTGTCTCGGCGGTAGTGGAGACTGAGCATGAGAGACGGGGTCTGAGGAAAGTTCATCAGCGTTGGCGAAAAACCTCCGTCTTTTGGCAGGAGGTTCTGGATCTACATGATCATCTGAGTGCTCGTTCTGGTAAGGAAACGCCATGACTGAAAAATATATCTCATGGAGTTTGGCCGAAACAAAAAGTTGTACTCCCAAAGACTCCCAGACTCACGCTTTGAAATCAGAGCTGGACTTTCTGGGAGACGCGCCAGAACCTTGCAAGCGCGACTTAGAGTCGCGTGGAACGGTCACCTGATCCCGTGTTTAAGTGGTTCTTGTATCTCGTCATTTCGTGTTAATTGATGTGGCTGATGATGCTGTGGCGGGGAAAGGAAGCTCGACGTCATGAAAAATTTCCCGATGGCGATTGGAAATCCGACGTCTATGGGTGGCCGTGTCTAAGTCGCAGGACTGCCATATTCATTAGATCGCAGTCAATTGCATTATTTTCGAGATACAAACGGTTGGCCAAGGTCAATTCTCAGTCTGTAATAGTTTGAGTTCACTATCTCAATGTACCGCCCTAGGCTTCTGGGCCAAAGCCTTCGGGGCTTCACCCATGCCCGGACAAGTCGTCGAACTTATATCACAGATGCCGATGTTGAATCGGCTAGACGATACTGCTTCACACAATTACAGTGAGTTTTCTCCTGTATCTTCAAACGAACCTACTTTAACAATTTATAGAAGCAGCGACTATGATGCTCATCTCATTCGCCGCTTCGTCCCCTCCCCAGTCCAAGACATCTACGCCGCTCTCCGCACCCTTAACCTTGAGCTCGTCCGCCTCCCTGAGCTCGTCTCTAATCCTACGATTGGATCCTTCCGAATGAAGTTCTGGCAGGAGTCTATTGACAATACTTTCGCCGGCCGCCCCCCTCGCGAACCCATTTGTATTCTCTTACACAAAAGTCTACAAGATCTGGAGGCCCGCGATGGCAACTCAACCAAGAAGTCGATAAAGTTCTGGATTTCCAGGTTAATAAAGACGAGAGAGAAGCATATGACGAACAGGCCTTTCACGAACCTGGCGAGCTTGGAGGAGTATGCTGAGAATACATATTCGACTCTCATGTATGCGACATTAGCGTCTCTCCCTCTACGGTCGATGCATGTCGATCATCTCGCGAGCCACATCGGAAAGGCATGTGGTATTGTTGCTGTGCTGCGTGGCATTCCTGTATTGGCAGCGCCGCCACCTCCCGTCAATACACCTTCTGGTCAAGTTCCTCCCGTGCGAGAGCCCGCCCTTCTTTTGCCATTAGATGCAATGGCTGAAGCGGGAGTAAAAGAAGAGGAGGTATTCAGGCAAGGACCCAATGCACCTGGTCTACAAGATGCAGTGTTCCAGGTTGCGACACGAGCCAATGACCATCTGATCACATCACGAGAAATGCTTAAGAGACTCAAGGCAGGAGAGGACCCGGGCCATGAGTTTGAGCATCAAGGAGAAGGCGAACATTTCTATAACGAGGAGAGCGACACGCTAAGAGAAATTCGCCAGGGATTCGGAGTGCTGCTCGAGGCTATCCCCCCGTCACAGTACTTGCAACGCCTAGAACAAGCTGATTTCAATCCATTTGCTGTCAAGACAGCAGGATGGAAATTGCCATGGAGTATCTGGCAGGCCTTGTCAAAGGAGCGAATCTAAGTTCTGTAAAATTACCAATTCTGAGGTATATCTCAAGTGTATATTAAAAGCACCTGTACCATAGAAAGCATTATGTATAGTAGATCATGATTGACAAAGAATTCGGGTATAAACCGGCAATAATTGTTCTGAGAGTCAAGTTGCTATCTAAGTGCCCCACTTGTCATGAAGCTCCCGCTGCTGGAACAGCATGGCTAATCCTCGGGACCCAAAATTCGAGATGCGCCAGAAATTCATCAAGTTTCTGGCTTCAATATCGAATTGATCAGCGACATTACCACTCTTCTTGTAGATGTCATCACCAAGATGCTCTACGAACTAATTGCAATTGTACGTATCTTCCCCTACGCAATTCCCAACAGACACAGAACTAACCGTAGTTAGGTCCGACCGGGCAGCCTCTCAGAGGTGAAGGAGTACGTTCCCAGCATCGAATCACCCACCGATCTCAACTAACCATTGCAGAATCGCCCAAACTGTCGGTTCCCTCGTCCTCAAGAACGGCGGTGTCGTCCGTGGTCTCGCCAACTGGGGCGTCTTTTCTCTACCCAAACCCATCTCAGTGCATCAGATGAAGCACACACATGGCCATTACTTCGTCATGCGATACGACGCCGCTTCAAAGGTTCACCAAGATGTACGAAACACACTGCGCCTCGAGCCCCGTATGATTCGTGCTGCCCACGTCAAGCTTGGAGATGGGAAGCTTGAGTCATTGGCTAGATTTGGCCCGCCAAAGTGGAAGACAACTGGTAGCGAGGCGTAAAGAGATAAAGAGGAAGCAAGATCTAAGATGATATAAACAGATGGAAATCGACTTTAATAGCGACAAGCAATGGAGGAGCAAGGAATGCCATGTTGCAGGATACATGGAAGAGTTTCAAGAAAGAGCATGGGCGTCAAGGTTTAGGAAAAGATTGGCCCCAAGCTCAGGCATCACACGATGCCGTGTACAAAAAACACACTGCGTCAGAAGACAGCGGTCACGGTTGTATGAAATACCATAGAGCTCAAACTCTGCATTCACTTCATCGCATACTGAAAGAACCTGCTACGTGAGTCATTTTTACCAAGGGATCAAATGCACATATACCACAATGTTAGAATTGGCAACATATGAATCTGTTCTCTTCTGTTGCTACATGTCTATCATAAGTCATCAATTGCAGCCACACCGATGTCTGGGTGCCCTTGGTCAAAGCCGTCCTTTCTAGAAACGCAACCCGCTACCCATGTTTCTGGTTGACGCATGAACGCTGTGCCCTGCTTGTGTACAGTGGTATGCTAGGATCAGGACCTAGTTCGCAGCCAAGGTCTCTATAATCGGGGTTGTTCTTGGCCCGATGAGTGTATCGCCTCCCTAGTTGTCAACGTCCATGCCATCGGCCTTACCGATGCCCTTCTCGCGACACCAATCCACGAAGTCGTCAATCACGCTTGGCCAGGCACCATCCTCATTCCAAAACGATAGCGACTCATCAGACAACGACTTGAGAGCGAATTCGAGTGTCATGTTCCACATGTCCCTATTCACGGAACGAGTCCACTTGGCATCGAGAAAAGACTTCCACAGATCCAGCCAATTGTGATTTGGTGTCTTCCATTCCATTCCAGGAGGTGCAAACAGGATATCCCAGTAAACGAGGGCATTCTCAAGGCTGAGCGCTTTCTGATCAGGCTCTCGACCAGCAACGAATGCATGTCTATAAACCTTCTTAAACAGTGCCGAGTCAGAAGAGAGGGATTTGATTAGTTTCCGAAGATGGGCGGCATGTTCTTGATGTGTCGTCCCGGCTCTGTACTGAATTAGTAATGGCTTCGACGAAAGGAACCCGACCATGGATCTTTAGGGACCAATAGCCCGGTTGGGATCTCTTACCCAGTCACTTTCCAACCGTCAACGTAACCTTTTCTGGTGATAATGCCCACTGAAGGGGCTTGGACGAGTTCAAGAGCGACAAGCAGTTCTGCATTTTCGATATTAACCTTCAACTTCTCAGTGAGGTACGACATTGTGGAGTCAAGCTCGAGTTTGTCCTTTTCATCGCTGGAGTCTATTAAAAATGTAAGCTCGATGATCCCTCGCATCAAGGGGATAATACGGACCCTGCAATTGGTCGAATAGCGAGTCTAGCTTTACCTCCAGAGGTGAAGGACCTTTGGAGTCTCCGTTGGACGAAAAGTATCTATTCGATACATGTTAGCTGGGGCTATGAATAAATATGCCAAGGACTGCGAGTAAGGGGCCAGCCAAAATGTCCAGCAGTATATACGTGTTGGCATTGACAATAGTAGCCAGCTCTCAGCACGCCGAGGTGATATACCGAGGTGTTGAAGTCTTTGGTGTTCTTGCGGATGCCTTCTGGCAAGACGACCCAGACGTATCTGTGTTGTCCTTTTTGGTGGAGGACAAAATAGGTACACCAGCGGTAATGCGATTTTTGATACTGTTCCATCCCATCTTCTTGGCTGGCCAGTTTGTGATTGAGTGACGACTATCGATCACAAAGCGCTGAATGGTTGGAGGCTCCGGAGAAATAGAAGGGTCGAGTACTTTGTTACGAGTACAGAGAAAGGGGCGTTTGTACAAGCCCGATCATGGATGCCAGCTGATTCGAAAGTCCCATAGTTGCCGTTTGGAAATTCGATAGAAGCATGAGCACAGCATGTCCTCAAGGTAACGTATTCAAGACCCCTCACTAACACCAGATACTACAAGCAACCTTGTCTTAGACTGTCGGCGTCTTTGTCGGTGATACTTTGCGGGCAATAGTGGGCCAAGCTACTGCGACGGTATACACTGGGCAAACAATAACCGGAGGCTGCTCGATATAGACATATCCGGATCAGGACGCGGCGGGAGAATCATGACAGGCATAAGGAATAAACAAAATTAAAGAACTTACGCGTCGACGGCTTCATTGAGCTTGAAACCGGAATTCTTGAGGTACTATTAAACTAATCGTTAGCACGGCCATACCACACGGCGCCATGATTCAACTATTCCTGGCTAAATAGTCACCGCTGAAACAGGAGCCGCTGGACCATGGCCCAGTCATAGCGTGCAGAGCATTTGGTTGTCATGAGGTTTATCCGTGTCAAAGACGGACCTGCTTGGACCTTGGTGATCGGCATAATGAAGGTTAACATGGAGAATACGTACACGAGTAGCCTGTCGCTCTGATTGACCAGTCAGAGTGCTGAACTGGGTAATGAGAGCCTTCTGCTGGGCAGCAGATGGTGGAGGCATGTTGACAGTCTCAGTCTTGTCGCTAGCCGTTGAGATACTGCAAGGATATAGAAATCGAGTCTTGGGATTTTTGCTTGGGGTATTCAAGCGCCGGCCGATACGATAGAAATGCTGCACGGAGGATGCTCCGAGTTGGGCTCAGCCTGCCAAGTGATGATCGGATGAGGAAGATCTCGGTTCGACCTCTATGAGATGGCGCAGGGCAGAGAGACGAGCGAGTTGTTGTCGGAAAGAGGTACCCGTCTGGGGAATGCGCCGTTGCGCCCGAGTGAGGGGGTTGGGAGAAAAGACGGGAAGTCGATGATGAAGTGAAAGTAGTTGGAGGGGTTGAGGTTTCGCTTCGCGACAAGGCTGCGATCTTAGCTGATGGTGGGGTTGAAGTTTGGTGAGCGGGGCCCAAGCCGTAGATACCTTAAACGCTATAGCCTTTGTGCCAGCGCATGAAGAGCCCATCAAGGGAAGTGGAGGTCACTTTGTACCTAGGTAGAATGCCTATTCCCGCCTAGAAGCGGCTATTCTGTACGTGAGTCCAGAAAAGTATTAAGATTCCACCCAAAGTTTTCCAGTAGAAGAGACTTTTTGGCAAGATTTAAAGGATTCAGAACTTCAATAAGTCCAGACGATAACTTCTTCCACAGCATATGCTGCCATCCACACTGTGTCATGTGCCATTTAGTGCAAGCTTTAGCAGTCTACAGGCACCATCCACAGTGCAACCAAAGACAGCCCCGCTAGGTCTGTGTCATGACGCCTCAGCCAGCACTAGACGCGGTTCATTCACGACGCGTTCCCAAAACGATTGACATCAATTAAAATCACAAGCTCCGACACCAAAGTTGCAACTCCACAGCAACCGACTCAGAAAAAGGATTGAAGATGGCTTCTCCTCGCGCGAACGAAGATGAAGACATACAAATTGATCCAGCAGAACCTCTCAAAGGCATTGTTGTCTGCTGCACAAGTATTCCTGCTGAGCATCGTGTAAGTACCTACCGTTCAAACCTGTCGCTTCATCATGGGTCCTATTTGCTGACCCATCATATCTAGACCAGCATCGCCGCCAAAGTTGCCGAGCTTGGCGGTGTTCACAAATACGATCTCACACCTGACGTTACTCATCTTATTGTTGGCGACTACGACACCCCCAAATATCGCCATGTCGCCCGCGAACGCCCCGATATCAAGGCCATGGACGCCGCCTGGATCGAAGACATTAGCGAGATATGGAAGAACGACGAAGAGATCGATTATCGACAGCTAGAGAATAAGCACCAGTTGAAGCCTTTAGAGAAACGAGGCATTGATCCCACAGTTCAACCACAACGAGGAGAGGCAGCTAGAGACTCATTACTCATCTGCCTGACGGGATTCGGTGACCAAAGGGACGAGATAGCGAACAAAATCACATCGAATGGAGGATTGTATACGGGTGATCTTACGAGACGATGTACTCACCTAATTGTCAACAAACCCGAAGGCAAGAAATATGCTGCAGCCAGGGCATGGGGCATTCACCCAGTCACACTCGCTTGGCTTGATCAATCTCTTGCGCGAAGGATGATCCTAGAGGAGGCCAAATTCGATCCTACATTACCCCCCGAAGATCAAGGAAAGGGTGCTTGGGTTAAACGAGAACTGAAACGGTCCATGAGCAAGCGATCAAAATCCTTTATGGCAGTTGGCGCAGAGGAAGGTCCTAGGAAGCTCAGAAAGACTGCCAGTATGAAGCTCAGTTCACAACGTAACAATATCTGGGGTGATATCCTTAATCGGTCAACATCGAGAGACTATTCATTTGCTCAGGAAAATAAAGAGGCTGCAAACCAACCACAAGATCAGCAACAAGCACCCCAACCTGCAGAAGCCCAGCCCCAACCGCCCGCTCCTTTAGTCCCAGAAGATCAGGGCATTTTCGCAGATTGTTGCTTTTATATACATGGATTCAACGCACAAAGAACTTCCGTTCTCCAGCAGACACTCGTCACTCTCGGCGCCACTATCTGCTCGTCATTACATGAAACTTCTCTGAGGAAAACTCCAAAGCCGCCTCGCAGCCGCTTTCTTATCGTCCCTCAGAACTCTCAACCTAATACCCACCCTCAGCCATCCAATGGCGACCTTCACGTCGTGACGGAATACTACATCGAAAAGTGCCTTCACAATAAGCAATACTTTGACCCTGCGAGGCATGTTCTCGGTCGACCATTCCCCTTCTTTCCCATACCAGCCTTTTCAGATCTCATCATATGCAGTGCCGCTTTCACGGGCATTGAACTCAACCAAGTCGCCCGTGCCGCTGCTCAGCTGGGGGCCAAGTTTGAGGGAGAGTTTCGCAAAACAACAAGCGTACTAATATGCAAAGACATCACTTCCATGCGTAAAGAGAAGCTGCGCATGGCTTTGAAATGGGGTGTTCCTGTTGTTTCAGCGGATTGGTTCTGGGAGTGTATATCAACTGGTTTTAAGGTCCCTCTCGACGACTATATCTTCCCTGAGATTAAAAACAAATACTCAAAAACGTCTCAACAATCCCCTAGGCCAGCACCCAAACCTGCCCCTGAAAACAGACAAAATCACAAATCCATTCAGCGCACTCATTCCGAGCCAGTTTCTAAGTCAACCAAGGCCAATATGTCAAAACCTCCATCCTGCGCTGGCGTCGATACTTCAGCATTCGATCGAGATTCTCCAGAAAAGTCGACTCGAAAGGTTGCCATGAAACCTGCCTCAGCCATCTCACCAGACTTCGTTACAGCTCGCACTCATCTGACAACTGCGAATAGTCTCCCTAACGATCACGGCTTTGACTCGCCTCTCACTGAAGTTCCCCAAGCACGTCTGAATAGATCCCCCTCGCCCACAAAGCATACCACATTACCTCGTACCCGCTCTGATCCCACCAGCAAAGTAACCGCTACAACCTCTCACTCAGAGGAAATAGCAAATGTTCATACAAAGCCCCCAGAAAATATCGAACAGAGAAGACACAATGAAGACACAGAGCAAGCACGTCTTCGCGCTAAGGCCGCTGAGCGTCAAGCTCTGTCCTCGAAGCTAACATCCCTTATCGAAACTACAACGCCAAATCTCCCGTCATTCGCCTCTGACGACACTGAACCCGCGGCTCCAAGACCTCGCAAGCGCCAACTCTTTGGTCGCGCCATTAGCAATGCCTCCAACGCCAGCAGTGTCGCCTCGCGCTCTGCTGCTGAGCTCCATGATGTATTTGGCGATGAGGACAAAGATGCAGAAAACCAAGAATCTGAGCCGCCGGCCACGCAACTCGAGTATCGGGATGATAAGGCGAAGGAATGTCGAGCTGCTTTGATGAGTCGTATGATGGGCGGTAGTGTCGAAATTAAGCCGGGGGCCTCTACAGGGACGCAAAGTATGGCTGCTGGAGGAACTCGAACGTTGCGCAAACGATAAGTAAGGATGGGCGTGCTGGAAGAATGTCAATATATAATAATCTGTCTTGAACTAGCTTAGATATCATTGTTGCTCCTTGACTCCTTACTTGGTATCTGCCATATATAATAGGATTTCTCCTGATGATGACCCCTGAAATCAAAAACACTTTCGTCCTACCAAACCCTTTCGCTTGAATGAACGAGTGAGTCTACTGTCATGAGCGATGCTATTCAGTAATAACGAAGCAGTACAAAGGAATAGTCAATCAGTTATTCGCTATCTGGCTTCTTAACGACTCAAGATATAGGCAAGCCGCTATATAATGAGAGAACTCCTCTCTAAGATAGCTTTTCCCTTCCGCCCATCAATTGTTCTTTTCCATCCTTTAACCCCAAACCAAAAGAAAAACAATCTTCCCCGCTAGCACACAAATTCCAGTGTTGGTTTGGTGCAAAGTGATATCCTCTATAAGATGAAAAGAAAAACGAATCATGATTAAAAGGGGGGCGGGCATGTTGAATAGTAAAATCGTCATCAGAAAAGTTCTGTCGCTACGAGGAAACTCATTCCACCAAGTGTTGATTAGAGTCGCCTCGACCGGGCAACTGTTCAGAAACCATGGAATCCCAACGACGGTTAAGCTCATCACTGGCATCAAGGTTAGTAACTGCCACACATCGTAAGAGGTACACTTACGGATCTCGAACTTTGGCCATTTTCATGCCCCTTTCTCTGCAAAAGAACAAAAATCGACGCATCGTTCGTGCTCGTGGGAAAGACGCCATAACATCGCCTCGATGTTTGCCATCTGTAGCAACGGCTCCTGCATTCTTCTTCATGATGATATGAACGCGAAGCGCCTCGATATTCCATGCCATCTCCTCAATCTCTTCCAGGTAAATATGGAAATCAATCTCATCCCTAAACAAGCCCCATTTTGCGGGTTTGACGTCCTTGAGCACCTGGTGTTGAAAACATTGAATCTGTTCGATCCACGTCCAATATTGCGTGACATTTATATGGCTCGTGTACAGACGAGTCTTTACTCTCGCAAGACGCCAATCATACTTGGTAATGCTGCCACCACTGCATGAATCTGTGTCGGACCAAGTCTCAAAATGAAATTCGTCGTGCATCGGGCCGTCTGCTGGTGGCAGATATTTGGGCTTCTTATTGAGATGTGTACTGAAGGCTGGCTGGGGGCCAGGAGCAGGAGCCGGGCCCGCTGCTGGGTAGTTTGGAGGCATTTGACTAGGCAAAGGGGAGTGGTCGGCAAATGAATCTTCACGGGGCGTGGTTGGAACCGAGTGCATCGACTTGCGCTTTTGCAGAGGCTTAGGCGTAGTACTTGGGCTACCATGGCTCAAACGTGCCTTCATGGCTCCAGAAGGTCGTCCAATGTTCTTAAAACCATGCTTGTATCGAAGGCTAGTAAGTTTTGAGTCGTGGTAAAAGTCATGGATTGTTCGTGGCAAATTGAAGTTGGGACCTTGAGTTTGGATCAGCTCGTGAAGGCGCTGCCGCATCCAGTCAACTGGCGAGATATCCAGGTTGAACTTCTCAAGCTCCGACATCGTCTCTGACAAGCGAAACAGGGTGTCGTATGAGGTTATGCCGCCCTTGCCAGCATGGATATACCGTTTACCCAGCAATTGATACGGGCTGATAGGGCCCTTTTCGTGGAACTCAAGAATTTTAATACCTCGGTTGACCTGTCTGCCAATCTGATACTTGGAAGAGCCACCTTTCTCCTGTTTAGGGCCAGCCTCAATGGCAGCCTGATGCTTCTCACGCCATCGAGCAAGTTGCGGCTCGATAAGAGTCTTTACGTTGGGCCAGTTGGGTTCCCAATAGGGGTGTTCCTCGGTAATTTTGACCAAAGGCACTCCTTCAACACATTCGGGATAAGTGTAAACTTCTCCGTTGTTCTTTAGGACCATATTCTCTGCCGTAATCTCTTCTACTGGTAGAGCAGGAGGAGATTCAGGGGGCTGCGACATAGGGTCGATAGGCAACGATGGTGGTGTTGGTCGTCCTCGCTCGCTCGACGGAGGTCGACTTCTCACATTAGCCGCGGTAAACCCAGGGGTAACTCTATACTCTTGCGGGGTAGGCATTTGCTCAGGTTCGCGTGGTGTGTGAACTGAATCGGGACCTCGAGGGTCTTTCGCAGAGGCATCAAACTCGGTTGAAGGGTGAAGAATGTCGTGGGCACGTCGCGGAGCACTTGAAGGAAGCGCAGAGCGTGGTGTCTCTAGAGGCCTGGGTTGAGGGTAGATGGGTGTTGGCAGAGGGGAATCCACAGAGTCTATCATGCGTTCTGGAGCATAATCTGACCTAGGAGCCGTAGTCGGACGGCTTGAAGGTCCGCGAGGGGAATCGTAAATTGGTCTGTGAGGCATCTCACGAGGATGTCCAGCAGCTTGCATTGGTGCTACCTCAACAGTTCGTTCTGGGGCCCTTGCAGAAATCACATCATGGAACCGCTCATTTGGACGGGCCGCAGCTCTCTCTGGCTGGGGTTCAGGCCGTCGTTCTGGCTGCCGTCCCAATGCCCACTCTGGCTGTCGCTCGGTTCCTTGCTCAAATTGTTGCTCAATTGGTCGTTCAGGCCGTCGATCCGGTAGTTGTTCGAATTTCCGCTCTGGCTGTCGCTCAGGGAATCGCTCAAGGGTACGCTGCAGTGCGGGCTGGGGTGAATGGGGTCGAGATAGCACAGAAATTTGTTCCTCGGCCCGTGGCGCTTGGGGAGGTTCCAATTGGCGTACCGGCTCAAGTCTTGGTTGAACTTCAACTGTTTGGTGTACTGTTTCCGATGAACGATCTGCGATTGTCTCTGCCGATGTCTCCTCCCCCTTTTTCTTCTGTCGCGCTCTCTCCCTTGAGGCCAGTATATCGATTGTGTCCCCAGAGGCACCATGGCATCCCTGACGATTCCATTCACAGTTGCCGCATTTCTGATACAAGTCTCCGCCGACAATGATGCAATCATCGAAGGCGCCTTGATTTTTGTCGCATGATTGGCATCGCTTGGCCTGTATTTCTCCTGTAGCTTGGATCATACAGGAGAGCCATTTGACTCCCTTGGCTTCGCTTCGCTCGTAAATACTTGCAAGATGTGAAGCATTGAAACGCCGTCCTCGACGAATCTTGACAGGTCTTCGAATTTCCAACTCCTGTATTCCCTCTACCCATTGGTTCCAAGGTTCGATATGTTCCACAGGTCCGATCACATTTCCATCAGCATCAACAACATTCACAAGGGTCTCGGCAGTCTCATCGCCGTGGTGCTCAATGCCTTCCATACGATCATCATCGTCTGCTTCGTCGGTTCTATCCGCAACAGCTGCAGTGCCATTAGTAGGCTCTCGTCGTGTTGCTAGCCCATTGGAGGCTGAGGCTAGCTCTGGCAGCTCTTCAGGCAGAACAATTCCTTCCGATTCAGGTCCCCTGTTGTCTGGGGCATCAGGATCCTCTCCTCTCTTTTGTCTGAAGAATCGTCGCATCTTGATCCAAATATCTTGCTGTGCTTCCGCCCTCTTTTGTCGCGATGCATAGTAGTCTTGCTCGATGCGCTCTAGTCGAGCAGCTTTTTCTTCACACTCATCAGTAGTGCGCGCCAGTTCGGCTTCGACCTTGGCAAGCTCTCTAGCTAGGCGGGACTGCGATTCCTTCAGTTGACTTCGCTGACCTGTGAGATCACTGAGCTTCAAGCGAACTTCATTGATCGAAAGCTGGAAATCCTTCTCAACCTTGTTGTTCTCGGCTTCCTTCTTGCTGCGAAGGTTGATCCAGAAATTGCGTTCTGTTTCATCCCAGACGGACTTTTGCTCCCCCTCTGGGAGAGCGTCCCAGACTTCTTCCCCTGCGGCCATATTGGGCCAATTAGTCCAAGCGACTGCTTCTCACAAAGCTTCAATAACAACAAGGACTTGAGGGCAAGGACTATCAGTCAAATTGACGTTTAGTTGTAGAAACCCTAATAATTGAATGCATGAACCTCACGACTGAGTTACACGTGCCCGCGTCAGGCCGAAGGAAATGAGCGTCAAGCCGCTGATGGTCGAACGCGTTTCCCCAGAGGAATCGCAAGAACAGATCGAATGAGGAATTAATAGATCAGAGTGGCTCCAATCTAATGGTTCGAGGGCCGAGATAGAGTCGTGGGGCGCGCGCTGAAAGCGGGTTGGGATCGGACTAAATCACCCCAAAGGACACACTGAGGTAATAGACTGAAAAAAGGAAATGAGTTGGCGGGAAGCGCGTGAGATTAAAAGGTATATCGAATTCTGATTGAGCGTGTTGCGACTGGCGTGTATAGGTCGGGATGATGTTGTCTGTGGATACAATAGAGAGCTCCCTAAGCTAACATGAAGCATGAATATAAGTGACAAAGCCCTTGTCACTCATTAATAATGCTCGTTATTAGTGGCCGAATTGCTTTCTTTTTTTTTCGCGGCGCTGTCAATGGGGCCGTCGAAAAAGAAGCGGGTTACAGAGAATTGTCGAAATCCCATTCACCACCTCCAGTCGGAATAGGAATCGGAATCGCAGTCGCGTTGAATGAGCCCACTGTTTCGCGCCGCGGGCCACTATCCCTGCTTGAAAGATGCACCCTCACTTGGAAGGGAGCAATGAGGGATGAGGGAAGAACGCGATAAAAGAGATAAAGGATGTTCTTGAGAGTAAAGGAGATGACCAGCGGCGGTTGTGCAATTGTTGTAGTACGCGATGCACCTGGAGATGAGTGTAGATTGTAGTGTGGAAGATAGAGATTTCTGGGCAATAGACCACGTTAGGGGCGAGGAATATGTGCGACAGGGCAAGATCAAGGTTCTTGATCTTGCGCAAGGAAGGTGTAAATAGATTAAGTATAAAAAAGAGTATTCGCGAATAGAAGTAAGCTCAGGCGATCACCTCCAGGGGCAAAGTCAGGTAAGTGGAAAGTGTCAGTGACGTGTGAGGGAGGGGAGTGAGTAATTGGAAGTGGGAGTGGAGGAGGGAGGCAAAGGGAAAAAGCAATGGGCAATATAATGGGAATGGGAATGGGAATGGGAATGGGAAATGGGAATAGAAGGGGAGGAAAGAAAGTTTAGTAGGTAGGTCGGTAGGTTTAGGTAAGTTTATTATTTTGTTTGAGGAGTGAGGGAAAGTGCTACAGTACCTATCTCACTTGGCCTGGATGGCCTATTTAGGAGGGATGGACTAACAACCAACCGAAACCACCACAATGGGGCGAATGAGAAGAGAGGACGAATAAGATGTAAATGCAGATACCGAAAAGCATTAGTACCAGGTTGCTAGGTACTTCACCACCTATCTATACTAAACGTAAAAGCTCTGGCTGGTATGAACACATGTGTGCGCCGAATCAACCTACCCTCACATCATTCACATCAGGCCGTTCCGTGTTCCATGTGCAAGCAGGTACGTGCACCCAGCTATGAGATAAAAAGTATCTTTTTTTTTCTCCTCCTTCCTTTCCTCTTTGCTAAAATATTTCCTGTCTCAGCTGCTTCGCACGCTTTGTTCCCGCTAGATCCTCACAGACCCTTGCTCCGATCGACCACTCAGAGAGGTTGGTAGAGTATCTAGTCGCAGCTTGTTCCGAGAAAGTACCTAGAGGAATGAGAATTGAGTTTCACAGCAGCTACTCTTCGCCAACAAAGTGTCATAACTCCCTGACAACGTGATAGATTTTTTCTGCCTACAGATCAGAAAAAAACCTGCAGGCCCAATCAGCACATGCTTTTCATATGCGACATCGCCTGATCAATTACATTACGCTGCTACATAAGTCCTAGGACTTCCCATTTGATCTCCACTGCGTTGACTCTGTCTGTTCCCCTTCTCCATTATAAAAGGTACCCAGCGTCCGGTACCGAACCATGCACGAAGCGAGCAAAACGTAAAACTCGACAGGCCCACCCTTGCTCAGCTGTCTTCTTTCGCTCTAGTGCCTTATCACGTGCGAGGAAACTATACGCGTCGATTACAGCATTAAAGCAAAGGAGGAAGGAGAGAAAATCGAAATCACAGGCAAGACTCATCAACAACGTCGATTGCTTTCTCGAAGAATTTTTTTGTGGTTCCCCCTGAGGAGATCCGAGATTGATGAGCTCAGCGACGCACCGTTCTCAGCAGCACGCATACGCGACCCTGTCGATGTTATTTAACCGCAGGTTATAGGTAGGTACATTGGTACATGAGGTACTAATCAGTTATCTTAAGTCGCAAACCTACCATAACTAGCACCAAATTACACATAGTATTGTGCCCGAAACAGACGTATGTTATGGGGACGGTAATAATATTCGGCTCATGCGCTTTCCTACCTATTCCCCTGTGACCGACCAAACCAACTTGTGCAGGGTATTGCTCTAAGTAGTCTGGCCCTATACAAAGGAATGGTTGATATACGAGCACATGGGTCGTGGTTGGTTGGTTGGTTGGCTCCCTCCAATTCCATCGCTCCACCCTTCACCCTCAACCCTCGCATCCTTTGGAGGAGTCCTCACAGTATGTACATACACGATACATAATAATTAATGACAGACAGGCAGAGATAAAAAGCCAACAACGCCAACTGACATCGGCCAATTAATTTAGTGCAGCAGTATATCGTCCCCACGCCCCCCTGCACCGTGGCGCCGGGTCCCATGCTGACACGATAGTGTTGTCAAGAAAACACCTAAACGGGAATGCCAACCTAACTTAATGCTGTATCTATGCATGCATACTACGTAGTAGTTCCTTGCCGATATCACATATTACTATTGTTGCCTGTCCCGCGTGCGGCACATGTTCCTTAGTTGGACAGTAGATTGTGTATATATGCACGTATTAGACTATTCCATAAGTCGCTGGATATAGCCTGCTTCATTATTATTGTGTATCATCGCCGATAGAGTTCGGAGACGGCCGAGGTGAGAGGTGGAGACTCTGATACCGGTTCATCCAGTGACATGACCTATCCACTGACATGCTCATGCCAAGCTATATCAATCCAAAAGTTTCTTACCGACACGAGACTCCATTCTCACCAATCCCAACTCGGTTCAAAACCACGGATGGTTCAGCTGCTCCAGCCCGTGCATGACTCTATCTATCTAACCGACTGTTGTAATATCAGATCATTTCAAATAGAATTACGAAACATGCGTCACAAGTACACAACCAACATAGCATCAAAAATATATTTAAACTACCTATGTAAATATATATGCAAAAACTAAAACAACAACCTCATGCCGGCTAGCCATCCCACATCCCGACCTAGCCATCAAGGTTCCCCTGTATTAGCATGCGTCTCTCACTTTTCTCCTGCGCCCTCCGTTTGCCCGTCGATTTTCGTTATCGGCAGCTGTGGCTATCCAGACCGGTCGCCCCTATACAATCCATTGAAAACGCCGCGCAATGAAAAGATTCCAAAAAGCAAAACAGCCCAATGTTCCATGTAGCTGTTTCAAGGCCACATCAACTGCGCCACGCGCTGAATTAAAACAGAAGGAAAAGAGGTCTCGTTAAAAACGTCAAAGTTGATGTCGGTCCGGCCATTTAATACTTGGCCGAGTACCGTGCTGCGCCTGGCGAGTAGGGTAGGTCGTAGGAACTGGACTGGCCATATGGGTCCTCTGAGAAGACAGTCGCCCTTCGCTCCTCTTCTGGCAGCAACTCCTTAACCTCCCAGTTGTTCATCCTAGTGCCAACGGAAAATTCGAGATCTTCCTTGGTGATTGAGTCCCAATACTGTAAATTGTTAGCAAACCCCATGCTTGTTTCTCGATTAGATTTCACATACCTTGTAAACCATCATGACGCCCAGCAGGTTACACACGGTCGCAAGGAACAAACCATCGAGATAATGGCTAATAGCGACACAGATCTTTGAGCTGAAGGCGTAGAGAAGAACCTGTCCAGCCACAAAGAAGAAGATACCAAACGCAATATCTCCAAGGGGCCAGCGATCCTGTAGTGTCCTAGTTACAAGTAGAATCTGCATGGCCACATAAATGAAGAGTTGGACCGCGTTCAAGAGGTATAGAACAACGAACAGACCAACAGTATTGGTGGGACCAAGTCCAGCCCAGCTCTTGAACGTTGCGAGAGAAACAAGGAAGCTAATGGCGAAAGCAGCCAGAGAACTGATACGCATCATCCATACTGACAGAGGCGTTCCATCTTCGTACAATTGGAATCCAACAAAGCCATTGATCAGAAGGCAGGTAATAACCGCGCTGGCAAGCCCATTCTGCGCACTGACAAAGTACGGATACGGACCGCTACCCGGAGGTGCCACACCAGCATCGACAATAAGAGACATGGCAGAGAGCAGCATGTACAGATAAAAGAAGCTGAGAATCTCCTTGCGACCGACAGCGGTGAACTTGCTCCGGACGTGGAGAATCATAATGACAGTCATGATGAGCGCAACAATATGCATCACGGATGCCGCGCCCTCGAAAATGATGGTATTGGCAAGTTCGATATTACGGGCATAGCATTCGGGCTCAATACCGACACGACCGGTCGCCGGGAGAGGAGGACCAACGGAAGCGCATAGTGGCAGAGGTGCCGTCTCGCAGATCGAGGTGAAGTCGCCGAAGCCAGACATTACGGGCGAGTCGGGATCACGGCTCGGCTGTCGTCGTAGCAATTACGTATATTGTATTGAAGGGGCGGAACGCACGGGAACGAACGATCGAATATGGCGATAGCGAGTGGCAGAGCGATTGTCGTCGAGTATATCGTTAAATCGTCGTATCGTTGTCGTCGAGTAGTCCAATCCTCGTCGCGATATTCAATCGCCGCCTCAACCCTTCAGTCGTCGTCGGCGCTTCTAGGGCGGATTCAAGGGGAATCTCCAGCTTCTAGGGGCTCGAATTCGATCGGAATGCAATCGCAGCCCTTGACAGCGTAAAAGGGGGAGTGTTTCGCTCTGTCGGGTACCAAATGTCTCGTCCTCGACCGGTGGCTTCTCGACGCCCCTTTCTTTGACCCAGCGGCTAAGATCCAAATAAAAAAAGAGAGAACAGGCAAGAAAAACGGACGATCGAGACGCAGATCTAAAACACCAAGAACGGACAGAGACTCGACGATGATTATTTCGAGGTATCAAAGCGAATGTGTTGCATGCCTCTGCTACACAGGCTCGGGCGGGAGAGATGAGTGAGCGGCAGTAAGA
Organism: Fusarium concolor; assembly: GCA_013184415.1. Lineage (NCBI taxonomy): Eukaryota > Fungi > Ascomycota > Sordariomycetes > Hypocreales > Nectriaceae > Fusarium > Fusarium concolor. The sequence continues at coordinate 104,940 of JABCJY010000072.1, forward strand.
AGAGTCAAAGTGGAGTTGAGTGGAGGATCTCGTTGCTGTGCCGTCGTTATGGCAGGTGCAATCTAAAGTGGCAGAGGTGGAGATGTAAGGCGTTGTAAAGTGGCTGGTGTGATATGTGATTGGTTCTTTTTTTATGGTTGCTGTGGGAAAGCGCATAGTGCCCTGTTTGCTGGTGGTTAATCCCTGTAGATGTGGGACATAACGTCTACCAACTGAGAAGAATATAATAGGCAAATCTTGGTCTGCCTTGGTTATAGCAACTATCAAGTGGTTTGATTTTTTCTTTCTTGCAAGCCTATTTTTAATTATAGTACGTGTACAATCAATCCGTATATGCCAGGGAAGACTTATATCAACCTCGTTCAGTCTCCTCACTGTTGTATAGACTACCCTATAAGTCATCATCAAGACCATCTTTTTACACCCCAAGATATAGATTCGACGATGGCCGAGACACAGGGTTTAGTAGATTTCATAGTTGGGTTTATCTCTCATATAAATCTCCAGAATTGGGTTCAGGCATAGGTAATCATTACTGCGTATGGAAGTGGTCTGAAGTTTGTTATTTACAACCTCTGGGATATTGTAATAGAGATCAAAGTTTGACACCATCAATTGAGTGTGGAAATTACCAAGAAATCGACAACTACTGAGCAACCCAATCAAAAATTAAGTATTTACAACCCTAAATTATATTACCGTGACAAATTCCTCATATCCGTAAATACTTTTCATGTGGTTCAGTCACCAAGGTCCACCATGTTTATCCATCCAAAACTTTACTCCAGGCGGTCCTTGCAATATTGTATCACAACTATACAGGTCATGTTCACAGACAAACCACTAAACCGAACACTAGCACCACTATCACATAAACCTCAAAAAATGCAATGGACAATGTTAAGTGTGAGCACGGGGTTGACACCTTTGGCAGAACCCTTTGTTGATTGTGATCTATTCTAGTGTCATCACTGACGTCTCCGGGCGTCTGTCTCTATACAGGCCTTATCGACAGACATCATGTGAATAAATTCGCCGCTTGATGAATGCAGCTAATTCTGAGCTTTTTGTAGAGAAGCTCGATGCATCGTAAAACATGCTTCATTGCTGGCCTTTGTGTGTCCTCGCTGAAAAAAACAAAGCCAAATAACTCCAACCCAAATGCATCCGTAAACCCTACCCTAATACCTTTCCCACTGTAATCCTGTTGGGAAACTGTTGAGCCCTGGCCTATTTCTTTCCTTCCAAACGCCTATGCCATGCCATGTCATATCATGCCGCAAGATGCAGTGCCGACGCCAAAAATCTAACCTCATAAAAACAAGGATGCGATGATCCGAAAAAAAGAAAGAAAAAAAAAAGAGAACATGAAATAAACCTTAGATGCGAAGTCTAAAAGACCTGAGCTAGGATTTGCGGTGTGTGTGGTGAGAATCGTAAAAGATCGGGGGGTAACCCTGCCATTCCTAAGACGGGTAGTGGCCCTGAGCGAGTCCGTGAGGGGGGAGATTCTGAGGGTGGTTACGGTCATAGACAATAAACTCTGGCACAATGCCAGTTCGGAGATCGTTTCGTCGCCCAAGTGGTTGATAGTGCATCTGTGCTGGGACAACAGGCACAGCGAGATGATACTGTTCTAGTGAGGCCGAAGGCGGCGGGTGCAAGAGCGTATTAACGTGGCGCACCGGCTTGTACGGGCTGGGTCGCTGCTGCAGGTAGACACTCGGTGAGTTAGAGATGGGAGTGTGAACCATAGGAGTGTGAACAGCCGATGCTTGACCGTACGCTTCAGCCAGAGGCGACGAGTTGAAGGGACCTAGACGTCCAGGGCTGTGCTGCCTATTAGGAGTACCGAAGTTGATAGGCGCTTGAGTAGGGAAGCCTGCCTGCGCCATGGTAACACCCGTTGTTGCGGGAAGCGATTGCTTCTGCACCATAGCCGCGGGGCCTGAGGGATAGACTGTGGACATGGCACGCAGGCCGGTCTGCAACGGAGGAAGCGAGACGTGACCAGACTGAGAAACCTGCTGTGTGGGTTGAGGATATCCATTGACGTTGAGATTGACATTGCCATTGTTGAATGGTGTCAACGTGGGCTGAGGCTGGGACTGAGGCTGCGCCTGGGGTTGTCCAGTCATGACAGTAAGATGAGGTACGGGCAGCCTCGCCGGCTCAACAATTCCATTGGATCGTGGGTTGACAACCTGGACCATAGCGGGAGCTGGAGCTCGCTGAGGAGGAACAAGTCGCTTGGCGGGGTGCTCCAAAATCTCTCCCTCAGGACTTCGTTTCCGCGACGCAGGGAACTGTAGGTTTGGCTTGGTAGCCAATGGAGAAACATTGCTTGAGTGGCGTGCAGACCAGTTCTGGGAGTGACTCGAGGTAGGTGAATAGTTGGTCGTCGTGACAGCCGGAGTAGGGAGGTTGGCGATGGGCTGCATCATACCCGTCGGTGAAGCGACAGGCGAGTGATGAGACTTGTTTGTCGGCGAAGGGATGTGAATCGGGGATGCTGGCATGCGCACAGCTTGCTCGTAGTACTCGTGGAAGCAGAACAGCTTGTCCAACCAACCCTCCCACTGCTCCTTCGTAGCCACCAAGTTGTATCGCATGTTGCTCAGAAACTCCACCTCCATAACATGAATCTCCTGCACATTGAAGCATGACACCTCTGCCCAGGTCTTGTTCGTGTAGGTGTTATCATCCAAGACTGTGATGTGGTCAATTGATGTCCAACACTACGTTTGCTATTCACTTACATTTGTTCCCGAGCATGAGAGCCACAGTCAGCAACCGATATTCGCTGCCGGCACGACCCTTGATCTGGGGCGTCGACATCTTGAGTCGGTAGATGAACAGCAAGGCCAATAAAATGACATTTTGGGTCACTTGTGTCGTCGAGAGAACGCTGTACACCCACTTCCGAAATTGGTCGTATGGTTTGGCGAGAGGTGGTAACCGAGGAACGAGGGCATTGGGACCCCTTGTACGGATCGACTCGGCCTGCTTGAGCTCCTCAATAGACTCAAACCAGAATAAGCAGGTCATCTATTCTTGTTAGTTAGAACAGCAATGGCTAGGGGGCGTTTGCCAGTGCGTACCTGCGCAGCGAAATCGGCCAGGTTTCCACCTGAAGGGCTAATGCACTTGGGTATTTGCAGGCTGTGATAAACAAGCGATTCTGAACCATCCTTGCTCACAGTGGCAGAGGATGAAGGTGGTGTTGAAGGTCTGACGGTCTGACCCACGGCTGGAGCTGCCTGGGACACTACCGAGATCGATCCATTTCGATGTTGAGAGACCTGTGAACTGGGATGTTGTTCAGGTTGCGGATACGTTGGTTGCTCCTGTTGGTAGTAATGACTATATGAAGTCTGCGGTTGTGTTTGCTGCTGCTGCTGCTCTTGTTGTTGATATCGGTAGTGTTGAGAGCCTCTCGTATCGTTTATAGTAGTTGTAGCTCGGGCAGCTTGAGGCACAGCAGCAGGATAGTTATAAATGGCATGGCTATCCCACGAAGCCAGCGGAGGTTGGAATACGGTGCTCATTTCGTCAGTGGGGGGAGTCCTAAGCCCGTTTCGCAATGACGGAATGATGCGAGTCGCGAGGGTAGCTTTGGAAGCTTAATACTTGAAGGAAAGCTTGGTTCCCAGCTGCCAGAGCCTTGGGGAGGTGAAGGAGGAAAGTTCGAGGCTCCAAGCAAAGTGCCAACCGACATGGAGACTTATGCGTATCACCGATTTGTTTTCAGGCGAGGCAAGACTCAATCGCCGAGTTCGAGGTGCTCAGTAGCTGTGATTGTAGTGTAAAAGGCTTCACTGTGAAAGGAAGCCCCACTGCGTCACTAACCGTTAACTTTGTGCCGGTAAAACAATAGAATTCGCCCCGCTGAAGCTTGCATGCGTTTCGGATAGACTTTTTTTTTTTTTTTTTTT
>JABCJY010000073.1:0-49185 GCA_013184415.1 Fusarium concolor
AGATAAAATTTCCTTAAGTAAGATAGATAAACTAAGATAAATCAAGTATTAGTAAAGACTGTTTTAGAAATAAGAAGATAGTAAATAATAGCAAAGAAACAAATATACTGTACTACCCTGGAGAAATTACAGTGGAGACCTACTTATATAAAGTTTGATAAGATAAGCTTCTGGCAAATCACAGCAACTAAGAAACTCCATTTTTCTCTTATTCTAAACATAGCACAATCAGAGTCCTAGCTCAATTGGCACTGACCTCCAATCCCAACGCCGTGAAATGCTTCCTCATCAGCCCCGCCAACAACTAATTCCACAAATCCAGTATTGCCAGTTCCATCGGGTCCGGGAGCACTTGTCGGATAACTCCAAAGTATACGTTTATGACCAACTTGAAACATCCATCGCTGTCCACCATTTGCGACAAATTCAACGACATAGCCCGTGTTTTTGTCTCGATACGCTCCAGTGACAACATTCTCAGAAGACGCGTCATATCGCTTGCTCAGAATCAATGAATCCTCAGAGAAACCCTGCACGTCGGTGTGAAGGACCTGCTGTGCGGCACAAACCAGCCTTCCATCGTGATACAGCCTCGCCATTGTATATGGCTTGCATCCACTCGCAGCGTCTGAGATAAGACGCGTCAATTGCATCGCGTATGGGCCAACTTGGGCGCGCAGGTAGTATGACTCGGTCATGACTTTAGGCCAAGTCGCCTCTGTCCAGATACGATCCATGCCACCGTTTGCTGAAGAACCCAAGACGAATTCTTCAGGTTCTCCGCCATGTAAAGGAGTGAATGATAGCTCTGCCTTTACGGAAGCCCTTCCGATAGCACGCGTGAGATGCACGGCGGGCCCCATCTCTGGACTTGTGTCGTAACCTGTGTCTCCAGGAAGAGCCTCCAACTGCATAGCGCCGTGGACGATTCCAGGCACAGAGAAAGTCAAGGAAACCGTTTTCGTATCATTGGACACAGAGAAGGAAATACTGTTACCCTTGGCTCTATCTTTCCAGAGTCCGGTGATATCTCCATTCTCCTGGGTACTGACGATGGACTCTTGGAAGTATAAATTACGGTTCCAAATGTGTTCATTAGGCCAGACTGCCAAGACCTGCACAGTGAAACCATCATGCTTTAGACCTTCAGCACCCCTGTTGAAGCCGATGGCGATGGCTGACTGGTCATCTTTGGAAACGCCATCGAAGTACCAAAGCTCCCAGCTTGTTTCCGAAATCGCATCCTTGAACTTTGCGAAGATATTGGGGGAGCCAGGTCTGAATGGTGAAGCAGGCACTGCGCCTGATGCCGTGCATGTTTCGATATGCAAATGTGATACAAGTTTCTCAGACATGTTGGGATAAATAAAGGAGTTGCTAGTGCTCTCTGAGTGCTACACAGGAAAAAGGATAGATCAACTCTGCATGCAACTCTTGCACAGGATCAGGTCTGTGTGAGTTTGTATACCTCACCTGACCTCCGACTGAATTTCTAAAGCCGACCTTTTACTATTATTCATTTAGATTCGGTTATACAGTTTACGGCTACCGAAAAAGTCCGACACTGTCAGCTTGCAAGTCTTGCCACTCGTCTCATCTTGATCTTACGCCACGCCGAAAATATCCGAATACGGACTGTCGGATTCAACTTACCCAAGAGAATTGAGACTCCCATTATCTTTCTTCGGAGCAGGATCGACGTCCAACCAGGACAATTGTTGTTATCACGACTATACGCTTCCATGTCTAGTGGCCAACCGAATAACACCGGCATAACTCAATGTCACTTGAATTACCGTGAATAAAATAGCATCAATTTGCTCCGTTGAACCAACAACTCAAATTTCAACTGGTCAATTGCTCGATCAATTTCAACATTGCACATCAGAGACCATCAGCCTCTTCTCCAAAACACTATCTCCAAAAATGGCTGACGCCGAGCCAATTGCCGTCATCGGAAGCGCATGTCGCTTTCCAGGAGACTCCTCATCACCCTCCAAACTCTGGGAATTGCTTCGAGCTCCTCGCGATCTTCTGACCAAAGTTCCACCAGGGAGGTATAATGCAGATGCATTCTATCACTCTGATTCAAAGCACCACGGAACTACCAATGTTCGAGAGTCTTACTTTCTAAATGAAGATCCTTCCAGCTTTGATAACAACTTCTTCAACATTCAGACTGGTGAGGCTGAAGCCATTGATCCTCAGCAGAGGTTGTTGATGGAAGTTGTGTACCAAGGTCTTTGTTCAGCTGGACAGACCATTGAAGGTCTTCGTGGGTCACCTACCGCTGTTTATGTGGGTGTCATGTGTGATGATTGGAGTGGCATCATTACGAGGGACTTGGAAGTATTTCCTCAGTATGGAGCTACTGGCATGGCACGAAGTATCATGTCAAACCGTATCTCGTACTTTTTCGATTGGCATGGACCGTCTATGACGATTGATACTGCTTGTTCTTCAAGCTTGGTTGCTGTTCATCAGGCTATCCAGACTTTGAGAAGCGGCGAGTCTGAAGTTGCTATTGCAGCTGGAGCCAATCTCATTCTCACTCCAGGTACCATCTCATATCATACCCCGGCTAAGTAATGAATCAGCTAACCATGAATAGGCATGTATGTCGCAGAAAGCAAGCTATCCATGCTTTCGCCCTCAGGTAGGTCCAAAATGTGGGATCAGGACGTCAACGGCTACGCCCGAGGAGAAGGCATCGCCGCTGTAGTTTTGAAGCCCCTCAGTGCTGCGATCCGGGACAACGATCATATCGACTGTATCATTCGTGCTACAGGCGTCAACCAAGATGGCCGAACTCCCGGTCTAACCATGCCCAATGCAACCGCTCAAGCAGATCTTATCCGAAGCACATACGCCCGAGCTGGTCTCGACATCAACAAGGCAGAGGACAGACCTCAATTCTTCCACGCTCATGGAACTGGAACGCCTGCTGGTGATCCTAGAGAAGCTGAAGCTATATACCGTGCGTTCTACTCGTCGGATACAAAGAATGACAAACTTTACGTCGGATCTATCAAGACAATCCTCGGTCATACTGAAGGTACAGCTGGTCTCGCCAGTCTTATCGGAACTTCGCTGGCGATCCAAAACAAGGTCATTCCACCGAACATGCATTTCGATACCTTGAATCCCAAGATTGCGCCATTCTACGACAATCTAGAGGTGCCCACCTCGGCGATCCCATGGCCTGAAACACCTCAAGGCCAACCTCGACGAGCCAGTATTAACAGTTTCGGTATGCATGCCTAGTTATTGATATATCATAGACGCTGACATGACTTCTAGGCTTTGGCGGTACCAATGCACATGCCATCATTGAGGCTTATGAACCGCAGGCTGCGGAGAATTTCCCTGGCCCGCTGTTTAGCCCAATGACCTTCTCCGCCGCATCGGAGGCATCTCTCCGATCTCTGCTTTCCTCATATTCATTATACCTGAAGTCGAAACCCCAGACCTCTCTGAACGATCTCGCATACACTCTACAGACAAGACGCTCTACTCTAGCCTATCGTGTGGCTGTCACTGCGTCTTCCACAGAAGATGCCTATACCCAGCTCGATGCGATTGAAAGCGGGGAGCAAGCTAGCACCGTTGGAGTTCGCCAACTTAGCAAAGCTTCACCAAAGATTCTAGGCGTATTCACAGGTCAAGGAGCTCAATGGCCACGAATGGGTGCCAGACTTCTTGAAGAGTCACCGTACGCATCCAAGATACTCGATGAACTCGACAATGCACTATCAACTCTCCCTGCTGATGACCGCCCATCTTGGACTCTGCACGAGATGATACTTGCAGATGCCAAATCCTCTCGAATCGCTGAGGCGGCTATTTCTCAGCCTCTGTGCACTGCAGTTCAGGTTGTCTTGGTCGACCTGCTTCGAAATGCTGGTGTTGAACTATCGGGAGTTGTTGGTCATTCTTCAGGCGAGATTGGAGCTGCGTATGCTGCAGGCCTTCTTACAGCGAGAGACGCGATCCGAGTCGCATATTACAGAGGTCTCTATGCCAAGCTCGCGCAGTCTCCCAACGGTCGCAAGGGTGCTAGTAAGTCAGCTCATTTCACAACAATGTTCAAGGCACAGGCTAATCCTTTTTCTCTAGTGATGGCTGTTGGAACAAACTTCGATGACGCTTCCGAGTTCTGCGAACTTGAAGCGTTCCAAGGCAGAATTCAAGTCGCTGCCAGGAACTCAGCCTCTAGTATCACGATTTCCGGTGATGAAGATGCTATTACCGAAGCTGTCGAGACCTTCAAGGATGAAGGTAAATTCGCCCGTCAACTGAAGGTCGACACAGCGTATCACTCGTCTCACGTTTTACCATGCGCCAAACCATATCTCGAGGCGATGAAGAGGTGTCAGATTGAGTCTGTCACCCCCACTGAGACCAAGTGGTATTCTAGTGTCCACGAGGGTCAAGTCATGACTTCTGAGCTTCTCAGTGCTCAGTATTGGGTTGATAACATGACCAGTCCTGTTTTGTTCTCTCCTGCTGTTGAAGATGCTTGGCAAGAAGGTGGTCCATACGATCTGGTCCTCGAAGTTGGCCCTCATCCAGTACTCAAAACCCCTTGTTTGGATACGCTCGAGGAGATTACTGGAGACCGTCCGCCTTATTCAGGTGTTCTGGGTCGCGGAAAAGACGACATTCAGCAGCTTGCCGACGGCCTCGGCTTTATCTGGACTCAGCTTGGCCCGGGTTCTGTCAACTTTGAGAAATTTGAGAAGGTCGTCTCTGAATCCAAGACCACTCCGTCGTTCCTGCATGATCTCCCCAACTATCCCTTCGACCACGCAAGGCAATTCATGTCCATGTCAAGAGTATCGGGCTGGTTTAACAGTATGCAAGAGGCTACTCATCCACTTCTGGGCAGAAGATGCCATGATCGGGAGACCTCGAACACTGTTCAATGGCGAAATGTCTTGAGTCCAAAGGAGATACCTTGGTTGCATGGCCATCAACTCCAGGGCCAGATTATTTTCCCAGCTACTGGGTACATCTCCATGGCTGTTGAAGCCATCAACATCATTGTTGAGAATCTTGGCCTGGTCACTATTGAAGATCTACGCATTGGACGCGCCCTTGCCTTCGGCGATGAAGACGCAAGCGTCGAGACATTGTTCGAGGTGAGAATTCTCAGCAAGTCTGAGAATGACATTCAGGCCGAGTTTTCATGTTACTCTGGCATTCCTCACAATCACAACGCAGCCATGGCTCTAAACGCAACTGCTCGAGTAAAGGCCACCCTTTCAGTGCCAACCTCTCAGGAACTCCCGAATATCAAGGTGGATGACTTCAATCTTCGAGAAGTTTCTGTGGACAGATTCTACGACTTCCTTGGCCGCCTTGGATACAACTACTCATGGCCATTCCACGGAACGACTAGCATTCGCCGAAAGGCAAACTTCGCTACCGGCACCCTCGAAGACCAGTCCGGTTCAAACTGGGAAGACCGGCTTCTCGTGCACCCTGGAATGTTGGATTCTTCACTCCAGACGACATTTGCCGCTTTCTGCTGTCCAGGTGATGAGCGCATGTGGGCTTTGCATCTTCCTACCACTTTCCGATCAATCGTCATCAACCCGTACTTTACCTCTGCAGGTATTGGAAAGCAGAAGAGCTTCCAGTATCAGTCTGTCGCTATTGATGAAAGGAAGAGTTCCAAGGTGATTGTTGAACTGAGCTTGCTGTCTGAGAAGACTGGAGATACGTTCCTCCAGATCGAAGGTATGGAACTCGTGCCTTTTTCCCCTGCAACTCCAGAGAACGATGCTGTGCTCTTCTCGAGGTTTGACTACAGACTGGCCAATCCTGACGGAGAACTCACGGCCGCCGAGTATTCCTTCAGAAATGAGGATTACAAAATGGCCCTGGACTCTGAGCGAATTGCCTTTTACTATTTGCGTCGCCTGGTTGAGACTATTACGCCTGAGGAAAAAGCTAACACGCTTCCCCACTACCGACACCTTGTGGACTGGGCAGCCCATGTCGTTCCTCAGGTTATCAACGGCGGTAATTCTCATATTCCTGCCAGCGCCCAGAAGGACACCCATGATGATATTCAGCAAATTTTGAGAAAGTATGTTAATCCCCCTAACTGCAAGATGGATTTGACTGACTGACTCCCAGACACTACGAACGCGTCGATGTTCGTCTTCTGGAATCTGTTGGTGAGAATCTGCCTCAGGTCATTCGCGACAGCGGCAATATTCTCGAGCATATGACTAAAGATGGCATGTTGGACGATGTTTACGAGGAAGGTTTTGGCCTTGACCTTGTGAATAAGTATATCGCGCACATGACAGCCCAAGTCGCTCACCGATATCCTCGTATGAATATTCTCGAAATTGGTAATGTCTTGTACTCCCTCTCTTCATTCATAAGCTAACCGTTTTCCATCAAGGTGCCGGAACTGGTGGATCGACACGAGAGATCCTCCCCTGACTAGGCTTAGCATTCTCAACATACACATACACTGACATCTCAGGTGCATTCTTCGATACCGCCCAAGATCGTTTCAAAGAATACGCCGACCGAATGATCTTCAAGACATTCGATATGAATATCAGCCCTGGCTCCCAAGGCTTCACCGAAGGATCCTACGATCTCATCATCGCCTCCAACGTTCTCCATGCAACGCTAGAGCTGGAGGACATGATGAAGCACGTCAGGAGCTTTCTCAAGCCTGGTGGTTTCCTTATAATTCTTGAGACTGTCAACAACGACTGTCTTCGAGTTGGTCTGCCTATGGGTAGTCTTCCTGGTTGGTGGCTCGGTGCTGAACATGGACGTCGATGGGGTCCGACTCTTACATTGCCTCAATGGGACTCTTTGCTTTGGAAGTGTGGTTTTGGTGGTATTGATACTACTACGCCACCAGTTCACAAGATCCTTCCTGGACATGTCTTTTGCGCCCAAGCTCTGGATGAACGAGTCGAGATTCTGCGATCTCCTTTGAGCCATCTCTCGACTCTTCCTGATACCAAAGCCACAGAACTTGCTATCATTGGCGGAGAGACACTCAAGGTCCACAGAACGTGCGAGCAGATTTCCCGTCGCCTCACTTCCAAGTACACCAACATCTCACGGTTCAACTCCATCGAGGAGCTCAACACCAGTGGTCTTGCAGAATTCTGCACAGTTCTATCTCTCACTGAACTCGATGAGCCTCTCTTCGCCAACATGACTTCTGGAAAACTGGAGGCTCTCAAGATCTTGTGGAAGCAGGCTGGAAGTATTCTGTGGGTAACTTCTGGAGCAAGAGCTGAGAATCCTCACTCTTACATGACAACTGGAGTCGGGCGATGTATGCGATTCGAATATCCCAACATCAATCTCCAGGCCCTTGACATCAAGCAGATGCCCGACCGAACCCCAGATCTCATTGTAGATCATCTTTTGAGGCTGGAGCTTCTCGATAAGTGGTCGAAAGAACTTCGCTCAGACGAGCTCCTCTGGTCTTTGGAACCTGAGATTTATATCGACGAAGACACCAGTATTATTCCGAGACTCTATCCTTATGAGTCTGGTAACGCCAGATATAATGCTGAGCGCCGCAATGTTGTTAAAGGCGCGAACCTTGAGACAGATCGGGTCATTTTCACAGACGCTGACGGCAAGTGGGAAGTGCAACATGCCTCGCCTCTCCATATCCCACAGGAGTTGCCTTTCGCTACGGACATGAAGACCATCCGCATCACTCACTTCTCACCCGCCACGGTCAAAATGACTTCGGGTGTTTGTCTGACGGCTTGTGTCGGAATCGACACTTCCTCCAACGAGCGAGTTCTTGCCGTCACCCACATCGCTGAGTCTCCTGTATCCGTCCCCGACGACTGGTGTATTTCTCTGGGTCAACTTAACCCGGCTGAGACTCTTGCTGGCTTCTCAGCTTTTCTTGTCGCATCTTGTATCCTCAACCAAGTTACAAAGGGTGAGACCCTCGTTGTTCATGATGCTCCGTCTCATGTTGCGGCTGCTTTAGAGGGTCTCGCCAAATCTGTCACTGTCTTCTTCACGACTTCGAACCAAGCCAATGCCCAACGTGGATGGCGATATATTGATATCCACTTGCCTGAACGGGTTATCAGAGCTTTAGTGCCCAAGACAGCTACAAAGTTCATTAACCTATCCCAAGAGGTTAATGCGCAAGAGACTGGACGAGTCATCTCAGCATGTCTACCTCCATACTGTGAAACCATCGACGCTAAACGTCTCTTTGAGTCAGGCAAGGAGATTCGCCAATCTGTGTCCAAGGACGAAGTCTCCGACATGGTCAGACAGGCCTTTGCCCAAGTGCACTCACTTTCTGGCTCTTTGGATATAGACTTGATCCCACTGCAAGACGTGTCTGATCGCACCGCTACCCAAGTTCGCTTCTCCATCGTCGACTGCACAGACTCTGTCGTCAAAGCTTCCATCCATCCTATCGACGAAGGTAGAATCTTCCAAGCGAACAAGACTTTCCTTCTTGTTGGTCTTTCTGGTGAACTTGGTCAATCTCTTTGCAAGTGGATGGTTGAACAGGGTGCTAGAAGCATTGTGCTTACTAGTCGACGACCCAACGTTTCTCAACATTTCCTTGATGCCATGGCTGAAATGGGCGCGACAGTCAAGGCTCTTCCCATGTGAGTAGACTTTTTTGTTATGCAAGAAATCTCAACTGACTTTGAACTAGGGATGTTACTGATCGAGATTCATTACACGCTTGTGTTGATACTGTCAAGAAGACACTGCCTCCTATTGCAGGCGTTGTCAACGGCGCAATGGTCCTTCGAGATGCGCTCTTCGAAAATATGACCTACGAAGACTTCATGAAAGCTCTCAGTCCCAAGGTTGTTGGCTCTCAGTTGTTAGATGAGATATTCTGCGACACGCCCCTCGATTTCTTCATCTTCTTCTCCTCCACCACCGCCGTCATGGGCAACAGTGGCCAGAGCAACTATATCGCAGGAAACATGTTCATGAATGCTCTAGCAGCACAGCGTAAGAAGCGAGGTGTCGCCGCTTCGTCTATCGATATTAGTTCCATCATCGGTCTCGGCTATGTCGAGAGAGCCGAGGATCTCAGTGAGGATACTTTTATCAAGATGGGCTACAAGCCTATGTCGGAGCAAGATCTGCAGAAACTGTTTGCTGAAGCTATTGTTCTTGGTCGACCGGAGTGTGATGAGGTTTGTGAGCTTGTCACGGGTGTCACGCCTATTTACACAGACGCCCAAGCCAGTGATCAGTACCTGAAGGATGTCAAATTTGGTCATTTCCTCATGGAGCGTTTGGATACTCAGGCGTTTACTGGAAAGACATCGACTGTACCCGTGAGAGTACAGCTTGCAGATGTCAAGACCCGAGCAGATGCCGTTGCCATCATCAAAGGTACGTTCTCTCTTATTCTCCTTGGTGATCGTCGCTAATTTTGACGAGACTCCTTCATCGTGAGACTTCGAAGAGTCTTGGCTGTTGGTCCAGAGGAACCCATCAACGAAAAGGTCACTCTTGTCGAACAGGGTGTTGACTCTTTGATGGCCGTCGAAGTTCGCTCGTGGTTCATCAAGGAGCTGGACGTTGACATTCCTGTTCTCAAGATTCTTGGTGGAATGTCAGTTCCAGACCTTATCGAGGAATCATTGGAGCTTTTACATGATTCCATCCTCGATGTGACATCACTCGAAGCTGGTACTGCACCTTCCACCCAGCCAGCAAAGCCCATACTCGCTACTAGAGTTACACCACCTGAGAGTTCTCACGGCACCAGCGACGAGGGCAAACAACACACAGGCTCCGACTCCTCCCGCTCGCCCATCGACACCCCCTTGACGTCCTTAGACCAAGAACCAGCTAAGGAGGAATATGTAGCGGGTAGTACGGACAACTCCACTCCTCTGAAGACCTTTCCTAACGAGTTGTCGAGCATCATGTCCTACGGCCAAGCAGGATTCTGGTTTCTAAACGACTACCTCGTCAACAAAAGGGCGTTCAACATGGCCGTCATGTTAAAGCTCACAGGTCCTATTCGCGTTCAATCTTTGGAGAAGGCTGTACATCTTGTTGCAGAGCGTCATGAGATCCTTCGTACTCGGTTCTTTTGGTCTGATGGCGGTGATGAAAGGATGCCTATGCAGGGAATCAACCCTCCCACAATGAGATTGACGACGAAGAAGATCTTCGACATTTCAGAAGCAGATACGGAGCTGAAACGTCTACACGATGAGGAGTGGGACTTGAGTAGTGGCGAAGGAGTCAAGATCACTCTACTGTTATTATCGGATCAGATTCATTTTCTTTTGTTAGGCATGCACCATATTTACATCGACGGATACAGCTTTAGCCTCTTTTTTAAAGAACTTGAGGCTGCTTACATGAAACACACACTTCCCCCCCTAGCTGTCGAGTCACAATACCGTTCTTTCGCACTTCAGCAACGCCAAATGTACGAAAATGGCAGTCTCAACAAGTCCATTGAACACTATCGACGAAACTTCCCCAGGGACTTCAGCCCCATCAGCCTTTTCCCTTTTGCAATCACACCCGCTAGACGACTCGCCAACGACTACTCGCAACACGAAGCAAAGATTAGCATTGCACCTGAGCTTGCTACCAAGATTCGACAGCTCGCCCGCGTCAATCGCTCAACTTCATTTCATGTTTACCTGTCTGCCCTGGAACTTCTTCTCTTCTCTCTATTACCAGATGCAGATGAAGTCTTCATCGGTATCGCTGATGCAAACCGCGGAGACAAGAAGTTTATGGGTAGTCTTGGATTCTTCCTCAATCTTCTGCCTCTTCGCTTCCAACGACGCAAGCGAGGCACACAGTTGAGCTCAGTCATCCAAACTTCTCGTGATACAGCATATGGTGCGTTGCAGCATTCGCAACTACCATTCGATGTCCTTCTACGAGAGTTGAACGTTCCAAGATCAGACAAGTATACGCCTATTTTCCAGGTCTTTATGGACTACAGACAAGTGGTGCAAGAACGATCTTCTTGGGGCGACTGTAAGCTCAGTGAAGAGAAATGGCACAACGCTGGTACTGGATATGATATTTCCTTGGAGGTCACGGAGAACATCACTACCGATACTCTGCTTAGCCTGAGACTTCAGAAACAGCTCTATTCTGGAGAACATACTCAGCTTCTCCTCCGATCATATCTGAGTGTTCTGGAGTACATGGTTAAGGGCACAAACAAGGCTATCGATGGTGTGCCATCGTGGTCTCATCATGATCTTCAGGTTGCTCTTGATGCAGGCAAAGCACCTGTCTTCAAACCACATTGGCCATCAACCGTCAGCCACCGTATCGACCAAGTAATCCAGAACAACCTCACCAAGATCGCTCTGAAAGACGGCAACGGAAACATCCTCACCTATGGGCAAATGGGCAAACGCATCAACACCATTGCCCAAGCACTCATCGACGCCGGCACAGCACAAGGCACAGTTGTTGGTGTTTTCCAAGAACCCTCATCTGACTGGGTCTGCTCTCTACTAGCCATCTTCAAGGCTGGAGCAGTCTACGTACCTCTCGATCTACGCAACTCCATTCCTCGCTTGACCAGTATCGTCAAAGCATCTCGGCCATCTGTTATCATCACGGATCACACGACAGACGACAAGGTCAAGCTCATCGGGGCCAAGTTCATTACAAAGTTACAACTTGCCAATCTCAACGAGTCAGCTGTTCAAGAAGTCGAAACCAATCGTGCAAAGACTGGAGCCCTTGCTGTCATCCTTTTCACTAGTGGTTCAACCGGTGAACCAAAGGGTCTCATGATGACACACACAAATCTCGTGTCCGAATTCGAAGCCGAAAGCCAGACTTTCTTCAGGTCAGATGAGAGTCTCGTGATGTTGCAACAGAGCCCATTCAGCTTTGACATGTCTCTTGATCAGACCATGACTGCTTTGACAAACGGGGGGTGTCTTTGCATCGTGCCTGCGAGCAAGAGGGGTGATCCCGATGAGATCAGCAAGATCATGGTCAAGGAGCGTGTGACTTGTACCAGTGCCACTCCTTCAGAGTAAGATCTTTGGCTGAGATACAGTACACCCACGCTACGTCAGTGCACCACATGGAAGTACGCATTCTCTGGAGGCGAGGCGATGAGTTATAAACTTGCCCGCGAGTTCGGCACCTTGCACTTGGATGACCTTCACGCCTTCAACGGGTACGGGCCAGCAGAAACAACATGTTTTTCGCACAAGATTGATCTCAAGTATACCGATCCTCATCTGCCAGACCCTCTGCCGGCAGGATATCCACTGCCTGGTTACTCAGTATGCATTGTCGACGATAAGATGCGACCTGTTCCCCTTGGCGTACAAGGCGAGATTATTATTGGTGGGCCATGCGTTGTATCTGGTTATCTCAACATGTCTGAGTCTACCAAAGACAAGTTCCTGGCTGATACCTTCTTCGGAACCTCTGGGAAGGTTTATCGGAGTGGAGATCGTGGTCGTTTGTGCGATGATGGCTTGTTATTCTGTGATGGCCGTCTTGAGGGAAGCACAATGGTCAAGCTGCGAGGCTTTCGTGTCGAACTGAATGAAGTTGAGAAGACTATCATTAGTCATTCTGCTGATGCTCTCTCCCATGCAGTTATGCAGTTGTCACAGTACGGGGAAGTGAGGAGGGTCGTTACCTAGCAGCCCATGTTGTATTTGCTCCAGAGTTTCCAGAGCACGATCACGAGAGAGTTATGAAGTCTCTTCGACAGACTCTTCCACTTCCGCCGTACATGCGACCGTCTGTCTTCCAGGTCCTCTCCGATATTCCCAGAACAGCCCATCTTAAAGTGGACAGAAAGACGATTCAAGAAATGCCCGTCCAGATCACCGACTCGCACGTTTCGAGGACTCTCAGTACCTCAGAGCAGAGATTGAGTGAACTCTGGCGTCGAGTGTTGCCATTGGACCCTGGCTCTTTGGCTCCTGAGTCTGACTTCTTCCTCGTTGGAGGTAACTCGATTCTTCTAGTGAAGCTTCAGGCATTATTGAGGCAGACCTTCAAGACTGCGCCTAAGCTCGTCACACTCATGGGAGCCAGCACACTCGGTGCTATGGCTGTTGAACTAGAGAACTGTGGCGTGGTCAGCACGATCGACTGGGACAAAGAGACCGAGTTGCCCCAAGATCTCCAATGTACCGCACCGCTTCGTCCAGTTACCAAGACAAAAGATATCACTGTTCTTCTGACCGGCTCCTCGGGCTACCTCGGGCGTCATCTTCTCCCGACCTTGGTAAGGAATCCTCGAATCTCAACAGTATATTGTCTTCTACGCTCTCTAGACAATGAAGCCTTGATTGGAAGTTCTAGCTCCAAGATCAGAATCACTCAGAGTGATGTCTCAAAACCCAATCTAGGCCTTACGGAGTTGTCGTACGCACGCCTTGCTGAGGAGACGGATGTCATCATCCACTGCGCGGCCAATCGATCTTTCTGGGACAGATACGAGGTTCTCAGGCCCGATAATGTGGATTCAGTCAAGGAGCTCGTCAAGTTCGCCGTTACCTCAGGCCGTTCCATCCCTCTACACTTCTTGTCATCTGGTGCCATGACCCAGTATGGCGGAGCACCACCACCGACGGATGGCAGTGATGGATACGTGACTACCAAATGGGCAGCAGAAGCCTTCCTGAGAAACGCTGCCAGCACGATCCATCTTCCAGTCTACGCTCACCGTCCTGTTGGTGGTGGCACGACTGAAGACGACAAGGCTTCCATCGTCAAGGAACTCGTCAGCATTGTCAAATCACTTGGTTTTCGACCATCATTCGAAGGCGTTCGAGGCTCCGTGGATGTCATGCCAGTTGATGACATCGTCAGAGATATTCACGACGTCGTTTTTCACTCTATCAGTGGCTCACAGAGTGGAGAAGGCTTTCATATTTTGCAACACGAAGCACACCAAAGAGCCTTTGTGGAAGATTTGGCTACCGTTGTGCAGCAGGATGGTAGCCTGAGGGAGTTTCCTGGTATTCCAATTTTAGAATGGTTTGGCAGAGCCAAGAAGGCTGGATTTTCCTATTTCCTAGCGTCGCAGGATCTGGTTATGGGTTCGAGTCAAGGGGAGTTGGTTTCAAGACGTTAAGTTGGGTTAAAGTGATGTCGGATTGTTTCCTAGAATGGCTGGATTTCTTTGGTCAGTATGGGCATGGATCTCACTGGTTTATTAATCATATGGATGGCCGGCTTGCTTTAAAGCATTTATCTCGGCCTCAATAGACAAGTCAGGTACTCGCAAACACATATATTAAACCTAGGAAAACCGTTTCGGATTGATATCCAGTAGGATAAAAAACCTAGGTCAATTCAATTATTTGCTATAATAAGAGAGTTCTTCCTAATTGTTATTATTTACGTATTTTCATCAATCTAACAATATTTTATATTTACTAGAAAACTTCTTTATGGTTAAGCTGATGCAGCACCACGGCATCGGAATATCGGATTGCAGCCACGAGAATAAGGATTGGAAGGCGCGCTGTGTAATCAATTAGAACGGATGCCACTAAATTCGAGATTGACGATTTACGTACGGCAGGACGTTTCCAGGCTCGGGTGCAGGCACAGGAGCCGCAGTAACAAGGCTGATAAGCGACAGGGCAATAATAGAGATCTTCATGTTGAGAAACGAGAGTAAATATTGAAAGGAGTGTGATATAATTATAAAGAGAGTGGACAGGTTGAAGAAAGAAAGAATAGTAGTTGGGAGCAGATTCTGAGTATTTATAGTATTTTGTGTAGCATTTTCATGTAATAAAGTTATGTCAAAATGTCGCTTTAGGTTCACTGTGAAACCTTCCGGCAATTGCGATACGAATACTTGTCTAAGAAAGTTTTAATTAAGGCCGTACTAGCCCCGCAATACTTCATAGAAGACCACTGGCATGACTAGCAGTGAAAAATGGAGACACGTGTTCTATGGGGCTTCTCGGCATAAGGTTTAATTACACAGTCAGCCAATTCCCTTCAATATCCATCTATCAGAAACAAATCATCTGATCATAAGGAACCACTTCGTCGGCACCGCTTCTTGGGTAAACTTGAATTGTTAGGCCATAACTCGCGCATCTTATTTGCATAGCGATATTTGTGTTTGCCCGTCGTTTTTTATAAAAGTCCGTTATAGGACAATGATCATGATCAACAGTCTACTTTCATGATTCGCGGGAGCAAACCCCGCCGCCCGAACTGACAAAGATACGTTCCTCATAAATGTTCGGGGAACATTCCCCGAAGCTCCCGAGCATGCTTTAGCTCTAGCCAAAGTAATTACCTTTAATTACCACCTCTGTTACAATTAGAATAAGTTAAACGCAACCAAAATTACCCAGACAGTAAACACCCTAGTGGCTATGGACACCGTGCTCGCCAAACCAGCTGATCTGTGCTGCCTCAAAGGCGCTTTTCACAACGGACAACCATCTGGTTCTGTTGAGAAAGTCGACGGTATTGATACCTACGTCGCGAGGCCTTCAGCTGAGAGAGTCAACGGCAATGTGCTGCTACTTTTCCCTGATGCCTTTGGTCTGCACATGAACAGCTTTCTCATGATGGACGCATTTGCCGAGTGTGGATATCTTGTGCTAGGTGTTGATTACTTTCTTGGAGTAAGGCTGTTTCATAAATAAAAGAAATATAATTTGCTAATAACATGCAGGATCCTGTTACAAAGCACTCTTTGACTCCCCTTACTGACCCAAATTTTAATTTCGAAGCTTGGAAGGACAAGCATCTTCATGCCTCTGAAGAGGTTGCTGAGAGATGGGTGAAAGCTGTCAAAGCGCAATATAAGACAAGTGATAACGTCAGGTTTGCTGCCGTTGGATACTGGTGAGCCTCTTTTAAATAGCATTTCGATCTAATGAGAGACTGACAGATGTGATGCTAGCTGGGGTGCTCGATTTGTCACTC
The DNA here is from genome assembly GCA_013184415.1 of Fusarium concolor. Classification (NCBI taxonomy): domain Eukaryota; kingdom Fungi; phylum Ascomycota; class Sordariomycetes; order Hypocreales; family Nectriaceae; genus Fusarium; species Fusarium concolor. Next base: position 15,931 of record JABCJY010000073.1, read on the forward strand.
GTCAGTTATCCGTTGAGGGAATTTGCAGTGTCGGAGCCATCGCTCATCCGTCGTTCCTGAAAGAAAGCGATGTTTCCAACGTCAAGGGCGAGTACAACTCCAAGCAAGTGAGTCTGCGTCACTAACCAAGAAGTAGAACCTATTTTCTTTTCTGTGCCCAGCACAGATAAGCTCTTTGAGCCCCCGCAACGAAGCAGAACGATTGAAATCCTCACCGAGAACAAAGGACGATTTAATATGCAGATCTTTTCAAACGTCGGCCACGGTTTTGCTGTAAGTTTTTTATTTCTTCATCACGTCTCTGTCAAGACTGATATTGATATTGCGTGAAAGTCTCGAGCTCGACTCACGGATCCTTATGAGAAGTGGGCTAAGGAGCAGCATTTCAAGAGCTTTGTCGACTGGTTTGATTTCTGGCTCTCACAGAAGTAAATATCGCAAGAGGTTGGCTGAAGTGTTGGATTAAGATCTTTGTAGATCTCTGATGCTAGAGGCCGGGATGCTTTGTGCTTTATTGTGATATGCTTTATTTACAGAGCGCAACCTTATATCCTACTTTGACCAAGCAGTTGGATTTGCATTTCGTCACCTTTTTTGGTACTCAGTAGAATGAAACAGGAGCCATTTTACGAGTCTGTAATGCTAAGAGTTTATGGAAGCAAATGAAAGGAATGTATCATCAGCGTATAGATCAGAAATGGCTGAAAAGATAGATTACTTTTAAATTCGTCAGGTGGATTATTATTCGACAGCATTATGCAAAGTATGAGAGCACAGGAAGATCTACTGACCCATCAGGGAGACAGTAAAGATCTCAAAAGACACAAAGGTAGTTTGAAATAAGTCCGTAAATTCCTTCTCTATAGTCACATAGAAGCACACTTACTCTTGGCTGACAATAGCCTCCTCAGAATTGAATCTCTCTCTTCAACAAGCTGCTTCCAATTCACATCCCTCAATGACTTGTCAACACTGTCCTGTAGCACCTTCACTCTGTCTTGACTCCAGTCAAACCTATTCTTCAAGATATCATCCTCCCATCCTCTAATAGCCGGCCCCAACCTCTCAAATCTCTGCATGAAACCCTCGGGTCCCCCGCCGCCACCAAGTGCATTCGTAGCAATCGGACCAGTAAGCGCCCATCGAAGGCCAGGCCCTTGAGTAACAGCCAGATCAAGATCTTCAGCCGATACTATTCCCCTGCTGATGAGACTGTAGGCTTCATTGTTGATGGCTGCTTGTAGACGGTTTGAGACGAAGCCAGGTACTTCATGGTGAAGAAGGATAGGACGTTTGCCGAGGGATTTGTAGAAGTTTAGCGTCAAGCTTATAGACTCTTGACTTGTTTGAGAATGCGGAACTACCTCGACCAAAGGGATCAAATGAGGTGGGTTGAAGGGATGGCCGATGAGAACGCGACTTGGATCTTTCTTGCACTGTTGAATAAAGGCTGAAGATGGCAAACCAGAGGAGGACGAAGCAATCACAACACCACGTCTTGTATTCTCATCCAACTTCTCCAGAAGCCCTCTTTTGAACTCAACACGTTCTGGGCCATTCTGCAAACTCAATTAGCATTTTACTTTGTTGTCGCAAGAAAGATATACCTCTTGCACAAAGTCTACCTCGGATAATCTGGGAACAATGTCGTCCACAAACTCATAATTAGAACTGAGCTTATTAAAGTCTCCACGTTCCTCAAAAAAGTCCCTTGCCTTATTGAGATATCCCTGGAGAGATTCTTCAGCCCCTTGCGCAGGATCGGAGATAATGACTTTTAGACCTCGAGACATGAACAGAACAGCCCATCCCATGCCTATTACGCCGCAGCCCACAATGGCAACGGTGCGAATTTCTTGAGTCATTTTGAGATCCAGGTAAGAGCATAAAAACTTGTGATAGCTTTTTCTCTACTGGCATCAAGTGCCAAGCGAAGACGTAGATAAAGAGGTAAATCTGATTGTGTTGTGATAATATCAGCACTGCAATACCAATGTCGACATTGATGGAGAATTTAATTCTATTCCGAACTGGATACTGATACTCCAATCGCTTTGCATATCTGCATTCCGACAATGATACTATCAAGACGCGGGGAAAGTCCGGGGACAAGTTTCCGGGGGATGCACGGCCCGAGGATGGCTGCCCTGCAGGCCCCCTGGATCAACTACTATGCACCGAAACCGGACCAAGACTCTCTCAGCAGTTAGGTACTTCATATAGACGTTTTGGTACTACTAGTAGGCCAAATCGTACCATACACAACCGCTAGCTATTCGCACCCAGACAGACGAAATGGCCACCAGCAAGGAGACCTATGGCCCAGGAACAGCCGTTGACACGGAATTTCAGCCCCTCCCTGCAGAATGCGAGAGAATTCTACGCATCTTTGCAAAGCGGACACCTGGGTTCACTCAAGACGAGGAACTTCTCAAGGCCGTCCACTTTCACGGCCAAGACCTGCCTTCCATCCCGGGACCCATCAAATCGCAAGCAGTCACAGCTGTATTACATGGCATGGTCGGCATTGTTGGTCTAGAAATTCTTCATCTGCGAGGAATCACTAAGAGCAAGACTGTTCACGTCGACACTGACCACGCTGGACTATACCCTGCCACTGCAGCTCTTGTCAATGTTGACGGTATTAGTGGTCCTTCAGTCATCAAGCTTCCCACTGTTCCTCAATGGGATAAAGACCGCGCTTCCAACTCTCCGCTTGTATACCGCGCTACAGCTATTTATGAGACCGCTGATAAAGGTGTTTGGTTTCAACTTCATGGGTCTCTTGATTCATGGAAGATGCTGGCGGTCATTGGCATTAGCAAAGATCTCGACGCCAAGATCCGTACCAACGATGAAGCATACTCTCTTATTCAAGAGCGTGTTCGTACATATCGTGCAAGGGAGCTTGAGCATCTGATGGTCGAAAAAGGTCTCTCTGGATCGGTTGTTTATTCTCCTCAAGGATGGCTTGAGACTGAGATGGGCAAATCTCTTTCTAGACACCCACTTGTCAACTACAAGCAGCAGACTCAGCTTGATCCTACGCCTTTTCCCAACTTGACAGACAAAAGACCTTTAGCTGGCATCAAGGTCGTTGAGTTGACGCGTATTATCGCCGGTGCTGCTGCTGGAGCTGCGCTCGCGTCTCTGGGAGCCGAAGTCATCAGAGTTAACTCTTCGAAACTCAAGGACTACACGCCCGCTCAGCCATCTTCTCTGATGGCTGGAAAGACCACCATCGACCTTGACCTTGACGATCCAGCTGATCACAAGAGACTCATGCAGCTCTTCGAGCAAGCCGATGTCATTCTCCAAGGCTACCGTCTACGCTCCTTTGAGCGTCGTGGATTTGGTCTCAAGACGGCACTCGAAATAGCTAAAAAGCGAGGAAAGGGTATCATCTATGTGGATGAGAATTGCTACGGTCCTGATGGATACTATGCTGAACGCCCGGGTTGGCAGCAAGTTGCTGATGCCGCTGCTGGAAGCTCATACGTTATGGGCCAGTCTTTCAACTGTCCATCTGGTCAAGGAGTGCTGCCTAGTCTACCTATCTCAGATATGTCGACAGGAATTCTCACGGCTCTGACGATAATGTGCGGTATTCGAGATCGTGCAATGTTTGGAGGATCATATCATGGCCACGCTTCTCTGACAGCGTACAACATGGCGACGTTGGATCCTGAAATCGGGTTGTACCAGCGGGGTGTCGTTCAGAAGATCAACGACAAGTATGAGTTCCCCCGCTGGTCGAGCGATATTCATGTTGCACCATTGTATTATTCTATTATTGAAGCGTGGGACAAGAAGAGCAGTTTGATCAGAGATGAGAAGTACTACGTACATTTCTCCGATTCGGTGTTTGGATCTGACTTGAGAGTTTTGGGACCGGTGGTCAAGTATGGAGTGGAAGAGTGGTCGCCTAGGTGGAATAGTCCGCCCCTGCCATTTTGCCACCATGAGTTTAGAGATTTTTCCTCTGCATAAATGATAATTATTTGAGGCTTATGTCACGTTAATACCTTTGGTATAACGATGATTCATTTACATTCGATCATGACAAATTTCCAAGACTGGTAAATCTTCGCCTCCTCAAATATACTATATTACAGCCATTGAAAGGTCCCGGCGTTCAACATCTGCGTCTTTACTTGGAAATACCGTTTTCAACCTCATAAGCCGGGGCCCGCTAACGCAAGGAAGAAAATGTATCACTTGAGTCTATTAGCAGAGCGTAGCAGACAGCGATAATGTATAAATATAAAAGTCTACTCGTCAAGCTAGACAACATTACTAACCCAACATCTAATGCCAAAGCTAATCAATACATATAGGATCAGCAGTTGACGGCTGAACCCAATTATATCCTCGCAGACTGAGGATTAGTCTTAATAAGCTTCTGCATCCTGCCCAGAGCCTCCTTAACATCATCATCCATATCGTGGAACCACAGCCAGTCGAAGCGGCCCTGCTGCAGTCTAGGCAGAATCTTGCTCATATCATCACCAGCCTCTTTGTGCTGGAAGAAAATCATATCACCAACCTCAGCGGCTTGCTCAAGTTGCTTCTGCGCTCGGGGTCTTCGTACAGAGTCGTAAGCGGTGAGAGCAGCGTTTATGTGAGGGGCTTGGGCAACACCACGCTCAGGCTGCTTGGCCAGCTCGGCGAGAATGTTGGACAGAACCAGAGCATCTTCAAGCCCTTGGGCTGCTCCGGCGGCTTGGAAGGGGAGAGAGGCGTGGGCACTGTCGCCGACGAGAGCCACGCGACCACGAAAGTACGAATTAGTGTAGCGGTGGTGGAAGAATCCCCATTTCACAGGCTTGGCTTTGGCGAGGAGTTGGCGGAAGCGAGGATCGACCCCGGGACCGTCAAAGTCGGCCATCATTTGCTCGTGGGGGATAAGCTCTGTAACAGTGTGGGGGAGCTTCCATCCATCAGGTGAATCGGCAACGCAGAGGAGGTAGTTGAATTCCTATCAACATCAGCACTACTATGTAAGAGGAGGTAAATATCAAACGCACTTGACCCTCGGTGATACGGTAGGTAACAGCACTTCGTTTAGGGCCAAAGTAAAATTTGGCAACATCGGTAAGGTCGCCCAGGATCTCATAAGCCTCAGACATGGGTATGACAGCGCGGTAGCAGTAAGCGCTAGCATAAACAGGAGCAATTTGGTTGGGGAATTTCTCGAGCACGTGGCCTCTCACGGTGCTCTTGATTCCATCAGCACCCGCGAGAATAGTGCAGTCAGTGGTGGTACCATCCTGGAAAGACAGAGTTACGCCGTCTGGACGTTGCTCAACCTTGGTGAGACGCTTGCTGAACTTGACACTCTCCTTAGGGATGAAGCTTGTCATGATGTCGAGAAGTTCTTTACGGTGAGCCTGGAGTGAGTTGGTCAGTGGTTGTTACTCATCCACTCATTATATATTCATTACTTACAGATTTTCGGATATAATCAGGGTGACCCCAACCAGACTTGCCAAACCATGGCTGATCACGACCTATCGAAAAGAGTTAAAACAAAGCCATGATACTGAAGAACGGAAAGAAAACATACCAAAACCCTCCTCAAGAAGCATTCCCTCAAAGAAAATAGTCTGCGAATCTTGACCCTTATTTCCAACACAGATCTTTTCATAGAGAGGTCTGAAGCCAGGCTCAATCAAGTCCATGGTACGCATACCATTAGGAGCGAAGCCAATGCCAGCGCTTTATGATGATCAGTGACTGGCTGAGCCAAATACCGGGAAAAAAGACTAACCCTACTGCCGAGAACTCTTTTGCATCTTCGTAAAGTGTAAAGGAGATGCCTTTGTTGTGAAGAGCCATTGCTAGAGCAAGGCCGCCAATGCCGGCACCTGCAGTGTAGAAGTCAGAGCAGTTCTGTTAATACGCGTAAGGCAGGCCAGATCTTACCAATGATGGCGACATGGAAATCTTGGTTGGAAGTCACGGTCATTTCGAGTTATTGAAGGCGATGATAACGGTGATGCTGAAAGACTAAGAAAGGGTGAGACGATGAGTTTGGTCAAAATGGGAAACCATTCAACATCGCCATAGAGGTTTATGATTAAAATTAAAAACTATGGGCGTTTGACATTGGGGATTAAGCGCGGGGCAAACCCGGCTTCGGTAACTAGACTACAAGTCAGGCCATTTGGCGCAAAAACACCACTAAGTTAACTAAGTTAGTGGGAAAGGTCCTAGAGGATCTCTCCAGTCCGATCAAATCAGTGTAGTAAGCCGGTCCAAGATAACAGCGGATGTTTCCCCGGCCCCCGCATCGCATCTTATCATACCCCCCAGCTTTAGCTTGACTCTTGTTTCGTTTTTCTCATGAGTCTAGTCTCCACATCATGTGACATCTCTCTAACTCGAACACCCGGATAGGATTCCGAATTCTCCGCTATCTCCGCGGTTTCCATTTCTTCTTCCAGCTCTACGAATGCACACCATTATGATCATCCGAGTTGGTGGGTTTTGGACAGGACTATTCTTTCAACGATCCTTTTCTCTATGTGCCTGTCAAATATGGCTATGATTTCCAACCAGCAGACAAAGATGAAGAGACCTTGGACTGAAGTTGTCTTAGCTAAACGGACGATTCGAGAGGAGCAAATCAAGAAGTATCAGAGTCATTTGGGTTCAATCAATACTACCCTCGCAGCTGAGATTGTTAATGTCGAAGAAATCACCAACTTGCTCAAGACTGAAAAGTTCACAGCTGAGGAGCTTGTGCGTGCGTATATTGCAAGGTCGGTCCGTGTGAACAATAACTATGACATCGCACTAATCACGTAGATAGAGCTTGTGAGGCACAAGACAATGTAAGACATATTCTCGTTCCTCAACAATGTAGTACACAGCGTCTAATAAGTTACAGACCAACTGCCTCACCGAGATCTGCTTCGATGATGCCATTATTCAGGCCCAGCATCTCGACAACTTCCAACGAATACATGGTCGCTTGATAGGCCCCTTACATGGAGTACCTATGACGGTAAAAGACCAATTCAACATAAAAGGTCTTGATTCTACCTTGGGCTATGTCACCAATGCGTTTTCTCCAGCAGACTGCGATGCGCCTCTCATCCAGACACTAAAAGACCTCGGTGCTGTAATTATTGCCAAGACAAATTTGCCCCAGAGTATTATGGCAGGTTATCTAAATATTTTCATCTGATAGGGCTATTTATTGACTTGATTAGTGGTGTGAGACTGATAATCCCCTTTGGGGCCTGACAACGCATCCCGATGACCCAAAACTCACCCCGGGAGGCTCATCCGGCGGAGAAGCAGCTATGTTGTCTATGGCAGGCTCATTGGTCGGATGGGGTACAGATATTGGAGGTTCAATTCGTATTCCTAGCCATATGAATGGCCTGTGGGGTTTGAAGCCGACTGTAAGTTGGAAGCCATACCGCCGTGGAACTCATTACATCTAGCTAATTGTGAAAAGAGTAGTAGGTTGTCTTATCGGGGCGTCAGTGTCACTCTCGACGGCCAACAGCACATTCCCTCGTCTGTAGGTCCTATGGCTAGGTCATTGAGTTCTCTCACGCTTGTGACTAAACTTGCCATTGAAGCCGAGCTTTGGGCCACTGATCCTCAGCTCCCACCGGTCCCCTGGAGAGATATGATTCTTCAAGATGCGAGTTCAAGGCCACTTGTAGTCGGTGCATTACTGGATGATGGCCTAGTAAAGGTACATCCGCCTATCGAGCGGCTGTTCCGTGATCTTGTTATGAAACTGGAGGCTGGAGGTCATGAAGTTGTTGAATGGGATTCCACCCTTCATGCTAAGTGTATAGAGGTTATGGTGAGCCGAAGAGTATCTGCGAGGCAGATAGATATGAACTGACGACAATACAGGATGAGTACTATACTTCTGATGGAGGCGAGGATATCCGCACAGCCGTCCAAGAAGGAGGCGAGCCGTTAGTGCCACATATCGAATCTTTTATTAGCCGTGGTAAGCCTATCTCGGTCTACGAATACTGGCAGCTCAATAAACGCAAAGTATGTCTCCAACAATCCTATCACAACATGTGGGATAATGTACGCTCGGCTTCAGGACGACCAGTCGATGTGCTTCTTGTACCAACAATGCCGCATACATCTGTTCCTCATGGAACTTGTCGCTGGACGGGATATACAAAGGTGTTTAATTTTCTGGATTACACAGCTTTGTCATTTTCTGCTGGAAGGGCGGACAAGAAGTTGGATATGAAGTATATGTGGGATTATACGCCGAGAAATAAGATTGATGAGTGGAATTGGGGACTCTATAATTCTGAGGAAATGGAGGGACGACATGTGGGGTTACAGCTTGTGGGGAGGAGATTTGAGGAGGAGAAGGTATTGGGTGCGGCGATGCAGGTGAAGAAGCTGATGGAGATGGGTTCTTAATGCAAGGACATATATTCGATCCTCAGCCAAATAAATGGATCTTATTAAAGAAGAATACCTGTGGAACTATGCAAGGCTTCAGAGTTATGATATGATAAACCAAGCATCGGATTCATGTTTACACTCATCCATTATCCATCATATTTCCAACCCAATTTCTGTCTCTTAACGTTTCTTTCCCAAATCCACACTTCTCCTTCGAATCTTCTCAACTGGACCAAAGACGCTAATTATCAACTCCTTCTTATTCACCTTACCCATGGCATTCCTCGGCAGGCTTTCCACAATCTCCATGTCCTGAGGAACCTTGTACGCTGTAATGCGAAGCTTCAACGCCGCCCTCAACTGCTGCAAGCTCATGCCTGCTTTGCTGCCCTTTGACAAGACAACCACAGCTGCAACCTTCTGGCCCCATGCTTCTGAGGGCAAGCCCACGACGGCACACTCGTCGATTTCAGGGAGAGCGAGTATCTCGCGCTCAATTTCCAAAGCAGAGACCTTTTCACCGCCTGTCTTGATGATGTCGGCGCTTCGACGTCCTTGGATAAAGTATGCGAGTCCCTGGGCCCAAGATCCAGATTTTCCAAGTCCAGACCCTGGGACAGCGCGACGAATAGCAATATCGCCTGTTTTGAACCATCCATCGGTGGTAAACTCTTTGGCAGTAGCTTCAGGGTTTCTCCAATATCCGTTGAAGATTGTAGGACCACGCAGTTGAATCTCACCAATACGTTCCTTTCCAGTCGTGGCATCAATTTCTTCTCCATGAGAAATTACAGTTTGAGCACCAGTGTCGTCGTCTGTTTCCATGAGACGGGCCTCGACTGAAGGTAAAGGCCAACCAACAGAGCCATCAACACGATCCTTGTTATCAAGGCCGCACGACAGAGCCATTCCGACTTCTGTCATGCCATAGCGCTCGAGCAGAACGTTGCCATCAGAGAGCTCGATCCAACCATCGCGAATGGGCTTGGGCAAGGCCGCTGAGCCCGAGATATTGAGACGGAGTGATTCTGGTGAAATAGCTTCTTTGCCGGCTTGTTGTAGCTCTGGGGACAAAGACTCGTAGGCTTTGAGAAGTCGTGACCAGATTGTTGGTACAGCTGTGAAGAATGTGATGGGCACGTTTGTCGTGTTGCTGTAGCCAGTAGATCCGTTACCATTGACGCAAGCGGTCTTCGCTGCAGGGTGGAGAAAGGGTGTGGCTAATCTGGTCCAGACAGAGTTCACAACAAAAGGAAACATGAACTCGATAGAACTGCCTGCAAGAAGGGGCGTGAGAAGAGCGTTGACAGTGCCGTGGATATGATGAAGTGGAAGAACATGCAGAAGTCTATCGCTAGGGGAATAGTTCCATGCCTCGTTGAGACAGTTTGCTTGAGCGGTAAGATTGTCCTGAGATAGAACAACACCCTTGGGGCGTGCAGTGGTGCCAGAGGTAAACAGCATCATACCGGCCTGAGGCTCGTCTGAAAGGTCGCATAGCTCAACCTGTCTCTCCTCAGAGGTTCCGTTCGTTCCGTTGAGTTGGTAGAACAGAGGAGGAGTTGCAAGGCCTTGGCTAACGACATCTTCAGCCTTGGCAGAGTGCTTGGCTGATGAGATAAGAACAAGAGCTCCACTGTTTTCAAGAATGTACCTCAACTCAGGGGCAGGGAATGATGGCGCCAATGGCACGGCAATAGCATTAGATGCAAGGATGGCCAAAAGAGTAACTGTACAAAATATCAATTAGTGCCCAACTAACGCAAATTTGGACATGATAAGAAAAGATTGATACTCACCAACATATTGATAACCACTTTCCACCATAAAAGCAATTCTCTCACCAGAGATTTCGCTTTTTCCCGTCTTGGATAACAAAAGTTCTTTTGCACTGGCGATGCTGTTGAGTAAATCGCGATACGAGAAGCTTTCGCCAGACTCGTTCTCCACTACAGCAACTGAAGATTGGTTATGTTTCTGAATGGCCTCGAGAAAGGCTGAGCGCTGGAACCTGACTGCCATAGGGGGCGATGTTAAGAAAGGCATGGTAGCGAAGATTGGCCGAACAAACGAATGAAGCCAGCTTCCTTTTCAAGTTGATCGAGTGACTACTCGGATGTGATGTGATTTGTGCCTTGTCGAATCGCTTTGTTCCAGTGCCGAACTCAGGTTGTCAGATCCGGCAGACGACGGGGAACTGACGGAAGAGTTGTATGGATGGGATGATATGAAGAAGACGTATGTTATGATGCCAGCCAGTAATCGATCTATCTAATCAAGTTCGGGGACAAATCTAGCCACCGAGTTACGGGGCCAGGGGGAGATTGCGGGGATTTGGCGGGCCACTCTATAAATTTGTTGAGAAATACCCTAGACCGCGAATAACGCTAGGGATAAACCTTTGCAGTACCAATATCACCTAATTGTGGAGGGATTTTGAACATCAGTTCTGGCCAAAAAAGTAATTAGAAAAGATTCGGGATTCCAGAGTCTGGACAGTAGAGTCCGATATCTTGGCGAGTCTAGGGTGGAGAACATCAGCTTGGTGCGGAATGCGCGGGATCATCAAGCCGGCTATTCCGCTCCATTTATTCCCAGTTGATGACTGACTCGATGAGACGTAGTATGTGATATAGTAAATTTGAGTATTGTAATACTTATATGTAGATTCTGCAGGTGCATATTCCTGTCTGAGTAATTTATATGTGCTGTATTGCTAAATATCCAAAATCATTCAGTCAACACTGTAGAGTCAACAGCCGGACAACAAAGCACAACACCATGAGTACCAACCAAGAACATTATCACCTACATACCGAGTTATTTGGACACATCCAAGGCCTAACCATCACATCCGATGGTAAGCCAGTAGTTCACTACTTTGGTGGCCTTCCCTACGCCCTCCCCCCAACAGGCGAATACCGTTTCCGAGCACCTCGGAAACTGCCACCGAATTATCAGTACGGTACAGCATCTCAACCAGGAATATTCAACACAGGTACATGGATCTGTCCCCAACCTCCCAGTAGCAACACCCCGCCGGCGTCAGCTGTATCCGAAGACTGTCTGCAGCTGAATCTCTGGATCCCAGCTCGTCCTGCGCCTGAAAATGGCTGGCCTGTTTGTTTCTACATACATGGAGGCTTTTTACAAGTCGGAACTGCGAACACTCCTCCCGAGGCTCTGGTGCCGTTGCTCAGCGACTCTGCTTTCGGAGCGATAATGGTGCTTCCATCTTACAGACTCAATGTGCTCGGTTTTCTTGCTGGACGAGAACTTGCAGCTGAGGCGAGTGCTGCGGGGGAAACATTTGGAAATATGGGCCTTTGGGATCAGAGAATGGCTTTGGAATGGACTCATGAGAATATTTCCGCATTCGGTGGCAACCCTACAAATATCACCGTGGCTGGATATTCAGCTGGTGCATACTCAGGGTTTCAGCAATTAGCTCACGAACTCTTCCGCGAGCGTCCTGAAAAGCCTATTATCAAACGACTCGCTATGTTCTCCAACAGTCCGGGTGTCAAACCTAAGGCCTTACAAGATCAGCAGGAGCAATTTGACGAGCTTCTTGGTAAACTCGGCATAGAGCTGAACCTTGACGACGAGGTGAAACTAGCTAAGCTACGGGCTGTTCCTTATGAAAAGCTGATCCAAGTTCAAAGTGAGATGCGCATCACCGAGTTTCGCGCTCTGACAGACGATCGCTTTTATGCAGTTGATCTGATGGATAAAATTGATGACGGGGAGTTTTCCCGGAGAATGAAGGGCCGTGGTATTACACTCATCAATGGTGAGTGTCAGGACGAGCATACTATGTATCAAAGATGGCGAACACCTGATGATTCCTACACTGCAGTGCATCAACGGTTCTGTGCTGAATATGGTCCAGAGGTTACTAATGCCATTATGAATCATTATTGTTGCCCTGCAGAGCAGCTTCCTCCAGGTTACCAAGACTGGCGCGATTTCTTCGGTCGCATTTACGCTTGTATCCAAGTACATTATCTCGAGCGTGGTTTCCACAATGCTCTGTTTCAAGGGGGTCTTGAGCCAGGGAAAGACGTTTTCCGATATCGCTTCGAGAAACGCCTTAACTGCGTGGCCGAAAAGATACCGCCTGGATTGGGAGTCACACATCTGACTGACATACCGATCTGGCTCTGGGGAGCTGGTTACGAGGGCGGTTTGAGCGATCAGGAGAAGAATTTGTTGAAGGAGTGGAATGAGAGTTTTGCGGCGTTTGTTAGTGGAGAACATGTCAATTGGGGGACGAGCAATAGTAAGGATATGAGAAGATGGAGGAGTGATGGTGGAACTGATATTTGGGAGGATGAGCTCTGGGATCAAGGTGTTTCGTTTTGGCGATTGGTCAATTCGAGGTGTCAGGGCGTTTCTGGAGATCAGTAGGTGGCAGGCATTAACCCTGATTAGCCCAATTTTATTTGATCTGTTATTCTGTCTCCACTTCTTGCTAAAAGCATGGTTAAAACATCCAATTATGTTTAGGCTTATGGTTCATAGGTGTGGGGTAAGGTTAGTTATTATAATAGCTCTTCTACCACGAGCCGGCATGTCCCCGCTGCTCCCCTCTTTTAGCTCTTCTTTTGTGCTATAACACTCCCTATTCCCCCCCGAGTCTCCGGCGTCCCCGGCATCTTCGGATCTGACTTCCCCCTTTTTGTTTCTCACTTCCTCACCTTTGAGCTCCCATTCCCCACTATCCATGGCGTCCAAGAACAAGACAGACAATAATGATCAAGAACAATCGTCGGAGACGGGTCCACCGACAAACAAGCGCAGACGTATTGGTCTAGCATGTAACGCCTGTCGCGTGCGCAAGTCCAGGTATGCATGCCATGGATTGGACCCCTACCCTACCCTATCCTTTAGCCTACTCCCTATTCCTTGTCTAGAGAGTCCATCTGTCCAGTATAACTGACTTGTTCTTGGGGACAGATGCGATGGACAACGGCCCTCCTGTGCATCTTGTTTAACACTTGGACTCAGTTGTCTGTACGAACCTGGTGAATCATCCACAAATGTCATCGTTCGCAAAGACTACGTTTCCGAGCTTGAACAACGCGTCACATCCGTCGAACGCAATTTACAAAGACTGAATGATGTTCTCAAAGGCCATCTATCGCCCTGCTCAAATAATAACGACACCGTCACCGTCACCAACAGCAATAATAACAATTCCGGCTCACCATGTCACCAACAAAGCATTGCGCAGTCTATCACTGTGGCTTCGCCTGGATGTGCAACACGTACCAAGGTTGCGGGCTCAGAGACATGTGCTACGGGCCTGGAAGAACCGCACGATGAAGATGCCAACACGAATGGCATGGCGATGACTTTTGTTGAAGAGAAGACTTCGGCCTTTTATGGTGAAGCTTCAAATATCAACTTCACACAACTCCTTCTGAAGGCTATCGCCACTATTCATCAAGGCGCACCAGCCGCACCGATCGCCATGGATAGAACTACTGCTCTTGGAGAAGGCATCGTTGCCACTGCCTCTCAGAGCCAACATCACCTGAATGGAACCTCAACACCAGAGCCATCGCCAACAGCCTTACCGTCGGTCCAAGAGATGGACAATCTACTGAATATCTACTTCGACACCGCAGGCGTCGTTTTCCCCTTCATCCACGAAGAGACTATGAGGAAAACATACACCGAGTGCCGGTTCAACGGTTTCACAAGGGTCCGTAGAATATGGTTGGGCACGTTGAACATGATCTTTGCTTTCGCTAGTAGTTTCGACAGAGGCGATGCCGCTTCTGCTAAGCAGCGTTTCGAGAGGTCCAACATCTTCTACAAGAGAGCCACTGCACTCTGTGGCGAGCTATCCAAGCGTGTTATCAGCCTTGAGATTGTACACTATCTCCTTCTGGTTGTCCTCCACTGCCAAGGAACACAGCGCTCGGTACAAGCCTGGAACTATCACGGCCTTGTTATTCGATCTGCCATGGCCCTGGGCCTCCACAGTGAGTCCAGCGCAAGATCACTTGATCCTGTGCAACAGGAATATCGTCGGCGAACGTGGATTGTGATATATTGCCTGGATAAAGTCCTCAGCACGGCATTTGGGAGACCAGCGAGTATACCTGATGAGCAGGTCGTCAAACGAGAGCCCGTGAGTGGTTTGTCACCGCTATCGTCTGTCCCAAGCGAAACTCAATCTCAAGGAAGCATTGATTTGCCTGGTGACTTCCTCGCTGTGTCCTTCAAGATGTATCAAGTTATGAGTAAATCCCTCGTGAATCAATACGGGGCAAACCTCGACCATTCTGACTCAGATCACGACGACATGGCGCCACTCAAGGCATCGGGAGAGCTGCGGAAGCAACTTCGACTCTGGGCGGCAAGCTTGCCTCCTCATCTGCGGCTTTGTGAGCCTGAGGATGATTTCCTCGCTCACAGCTCACAAGGGAATAGACTTCGTGTTATTCTCACCCTGAGGTATCATAACCTCGGCATTCTTATACACAAGCCTCTGCTCAGCGCCACCATACGTTATTTGTTCAAACCTGAAGCGGCGAATGCAAGTCCGCCGTATATGATACAACTTGCTATGGCTGAGGCACACGAGTGTATACGGTCTGCGCAACTCACCATTGATATTGTTCATTCTGTTATTAGTGCGGATCCAACAAGTAAGAACAATCTTGGAGCGTGGTTCTTTACGTTGTATTATGGTGGGTTACTTTTACAACTACTCTCATGAATAGATAGTTGTGCTGACCACTTCATGCAGTGTTTACTGCCTCACTGGCCATTAGCGGTCGTCTGCTCTGGGCACAGCACGGCCAAAGCATGGCAGATGAGGCATCAGTCAGACACTGTCGATTTCTCCTCAGCAAAGCCGAAGACATATTCCATAAACTCGACCAAGAAAACAACCTCGTGCTGAGTTGTCTCGAATACATCCGCCGCCTCGCAAGAATGTGCAGTATGAAAGGTTTGCCACTAATCCCCAGCCTTCCTCACTGTCAGGCCTTTTTCTTATTAACGATGCGCAGAAGTTGGTCCAAATGCATTCGAGGCAGCATCGGCATTGAATACAGCCTCTGATTCATCGAATTCAGCGAGTGCTTCGGCGGATGCAATGCCCTTTGGCGTGAATGACATGGATGCGTTTCAGCTTTTTGCAGCCGAGATGTTTGATCCATCTATTTTTGAGGGGTTTCAACAATCACCTGTTGACGGGATGAATCTTGTGAATGGCCTATGGGAGGGGTTCCCTTGTGGGGGGTGACAGGATGGAATATTAGCCAGTCTGATTGTGTATAGCTACTGTACTACCAGCAGTCATGATTCGCATCTGCAAGTTCAATCCATCACGGTTATAATTTTGCTACGGGAGGCAGATAATGTTTCGTACTGTAGTGACTGTACGCGCTGTATCATTTCAGTCAGTATGTAGTGCGCTGTGGCTTTTTTGCCTCGACAGCTGATAGCCAAAAGCTTGTGAACAATCCAAGTTAGACAATGTCTCGACTGTGCTAGTGAGGTTAGGTTAGAACCGGAACTAACCTAGAACCGACACCTGGCTGAGCGGAGCTGACCCGGCCTAACTCCCCGATCTACCCCACGTTTTGGAATCGTCATGTGGGTTTGATGAAGAATTGTCTACCAAATGATCAACTACTACCGATTGTACACTGGCATTGTAATCGGGTCCCCGGTCCGACATGGACCATTCATTGCTATAATTATTCGATCAATGAGTTGAATTGAGTCTATTTGGCGATACTGAACTATACTTCAGATTCAGAGCTTTCGCCTTTGCAGTTATCTCAATCCATCAAAGCATCACTCTCAAGTTCACAATCCACCATGTCTTACCTCCCAGATCCCACTGTCCTCACTCAACTTGCAGTGGACTCTCCTCCGCGATACACTCAAGCCCAGCTGAAGGACTATCTAAAAGTCATCAAACTTCCCCAGAGGTTTTTGGACTCGCCTGTTCTAAAGGACTCCACCCTAGCACACACCAAAGAGCACGGTCTTCCCCTCCTCAAGGCCATCACGCGCTATCACACGTGCAATGTCCCCTTTGAGAACTTGGAGCTTCACTACTCAGCACACAAGATCATCACACTTGATCCAGATGAGCTGTACACCAAAATAGTCACCCGCCGCCGCGGCGGTCGCTGTATGGAGAATAACATCTTTCTCGGCACCACTCTTCGATCCCTTGGCTATGAGGTTCGAGACTGTGGAGGTCGCGTATCGCGTGCTATGAGTCCCTATCCCGAAGTTAGACGCAACCAAGCCTCAACTTATGACGGGTGGAATCATATGCTTAACCTTGTCCACTTTGAGGATGAGTGGTATGTTGTTGACGTAGGAATGGGCTCGATGGGTCCTAACCTCCCATACCCTCTTCGCGATGGCTTCGAGACAATAAGCATTGCTCCACGAAAAATCCGTCTTCAGTTGCGGTCCATCGCAGAGTCCCACGCAAGCAACCCCACCAAGGGAACTAAACTATGGTGTTACGATGTATGCTACAACCCCGTCGAGGACGGAGAGAACAAGTGGACGCCTGTCTATGCCTTCACCGAGACCGAGTTTCTCCCTCAGGATTATGAGGTCATGTCGTGGTTCACCTCGACCAACCCGCGATCATTCTTCACACGATACGTGACATGCACGAAGATGATTATGGATGAGGACAAGGAGGTGATTATTGGAAACATGACGCTATTCAAGGATACCTTCAGGGAGACTATTGGTAGTGATCGCAAAGTTGTGAGGATGTGCAAGAGTGAGAAGGAGCGTATTGAAGCGCTGGTTGAAATCTTTGATGTTAACCTGACTGAGGAGGAGAAGAACGGTATTCCAGAGGAGAGGAGACTTGGTTGAGAGAGATGAAAGGTTGAAGGGAGCTATAAAATGCCCTGGCCTTCCGGACAATATATTATGAGTGTTAAACTAGCTATTGTATGAGGTTTTATTAAGGTCCAGATACCTCCTTTCTTGCGTAATCCGTCATGTGACTCAGTTATTGTATCTAACCTGCTGTGCCTGAAACGATGGTTTCCAACAGTGGCGCGGCATAAGGCTCGAACTTTGGGCTCTACGATATCTTTCGAAAGACGACTTTGACTGTCAAGGACGCAGAACATGGCTCTGGGAGAGACTGGATACTTCCGATAGATGGAATAATTCTAGACGTGATAGGTTCCAAATTACTAAGGTCTATCACTAACTTGCTACAGCGAGTATAGATAGCTAAGACAACAGCGCCCAAACCTTAGCGCAGTTATGAATCCGTGGCCGTCCGCCTTTTCCCCGCATCGTTCATTGCCTCAAATCAAGGAGAGCGATAGTTCATCTGGTATCTATCATTACCCCGCACCTGGCAGAGCCGCAGAATGGAAAGGCAAGCTGATCCAGGCTGTCCGCTCTGCTGGGAGAACTCCGAGGACCGGCCGGGTGGTTCCCCGGATAAGATAGATGTGCGTCTTATCGCCGCGTACTCCAGACAGCCATAGTGGTGCCAGATAAATAAATCCTCATTACAAGCAACCACCCAACTCACATTTATTCATTCACACCATTTTCTTATTCCACCGTTCTTTAGATAAAATTATAGAGCATCTATCATCTATCACGTTGATTGCAAGAAAAAGATGTCTCCTACCTGCTCACCACCACCGGTAGAAATACCAAAGTCTAGAAACACAGTCGATGTCTTTATCATCGACACAACAAGTTTAATGAGCGGGTTTCCAGCCTCAACCTTTGTGGAACCTCTTGTTCCAGGCTTCGATGCTATCAATGTCGGCTCGTACGCCTTCCTCATCAAACACGCCGGCTCAGGGTCGAAATACGACACAATGCTATTTGATCTAGGCGTGCGTAAAGACTGGGAGAATCTTCCAGAGACTTTCGTCGCCGGCATCAAGGGGAGTGGATGTAATATACAAGTTGATACAGATGTGGCGTCCATCTTGCGCGAGAACGGACAAGATCTCAATGAGGTTGGTGCGATTATCTGGTCGCATTGGCATTTTGACCATGCTGGAGATCCCCAGACCTTTCCCAAAACAACAGACCTGATTGTTGGTCCTGGCTTCAAGGACAATCTCATTCCTGCGTATCCTACCGCGAGAGACTCGCACGTGAACGAAACCGCGTGGGAGGGCCGTGAATTAGTGGAAATCGATTTCACAGCCGAGGCCGGGTTGGATATTGGTAAATTTCAAGCTTACGACTTTTACGGTGATGGGAGCTTCTATCTTTTGAGCTCACCGGGCCATGCAGTTGGGCACATGTCTGCTCTGGCTCGTACAACTACCGATCCCCCTTCGTTTATTCTTTTGGGCGGAGACATTGCTCATCACTGTGGCGAATTCAGACCGTCGCCATACACGCCACTCCCCGATATGATCTCCCCTAATCCTCTGGGCCGTACGCTTTCGGCGTGTCCAGGGAGACTCTACCTCTCTATTCATCCGTGGAAAGATCCTCAACGGCCATTCTTTGATCCCACAACAGAACTAGGCTGGCACCTTGAAGCAAAGATGGCAAAGGACAGCATTGATAAGCTGATTGAGGCTGATGCGTACGATAACATCTTCCCTGTCATGGCACATGATATGACGCTGGGCGAAACTATAGACCTTTATCCCAACAAGGCCAACGATTGGATGGCCAAGCGGTGGAAGGAAGATACAAGATGGGGATTCTGTGGCGAGTTCACGCCAATGGAGCTGGGAGGGCAACAAGGGGATCCTGAACCGCCTATGGGGCATCACGATGTGAGGGCTTCTGCACAGGATGCAAAGGTTGCGTCGGTTGTGCATATGGAGTATAGAGAAGATGAGAAGAAAGCGAAACTCCATGATTTACCGTTGTAGCATTTAATTAATCAAGTAATCGACTTTTATTCCATTAATTCCCTGTTCGAGAACTGGTCTAACTTGGTGGGATTGCTCGTATGTCTGATTTTGGCATTACATATAGGTAACGAAACCGTATCACTAAATCCAAAAGCTAAGGCGATAATGCAAATGCCTATGAGCGCAACATGGGCCCATTTAGTTCCAAATTTTGCAGAACTGCAACGTTTCTAATAATCTATTTACCAATATTTCTCATAGCAACCTGATTATATCGATCACCCTGTGGTTTCAAAGCATCCACCAATTTTCGCATATCCTGAATCTCCTCCTCAGTAAGGTCAATATCCCTGGCTGAGAAGTTCTCCACCAGACGTTCCGGCTTCGTCGTGCCAGGGATAGGAATCATGCCCTGCGCGGAGACCCACACAATGGCTATTTGTGGCAACGTGCAGTTCTTGCGCTTGGCAAGCTCCTTAAACTTGTCGGCAATTCTCTTATTGGCAAAGAAGTTTTCGCCTTGCCACTTGGGAACTGATAACTTGTTAGCTGATTCAAACCAAGACATGTCATTGGGAATGTGTACTTTGTCGTCTGTAGTCTTCGGGCGCAAAATCATCGGGGGTTTGGTAGGGGAAGTTTTCAACTAGCCAGCCATGGCCGAGGGGACCGTAGGCTACGAACGCGATATCAAGCTCGCGGGCGGCGTCGACCAGACCGTCTGTCTCGTGGAGGGTCTCGAAAGCAGAATATTCTGCTTGGATGGCATCGATTGTGGCAACTTTAACAATTAGTGTCTATTTTCTGCCATACAGGTATAGTCGCCGGACAAGTTGGTAGAATACGTACTTGAGTTTGCCTTTCGTAGTGTTTCAGCTGAGCACTCAGACAGACCGATGTACTTGCATTTGCCTTGTGTGCGAAGGGAGTCAAGAGCGGGAATGGATTCTTCAAGGGGTGTGTCTGAATAAATAAATCAGTATGGACTTGTCCAGAACTGGATTATAGAGGTGTATTTACTTGGGTCCATGCGATGGATATAGTACAAGTCGGGTGTGAAACCAAGTCTCTCGATTGTTCCCTCCATGTATGCCTTGATGTGTTCGGCCGAGTTGGTCACCAATCCGTCCTCGAAGGCAGCAATACCGCACTTGGATGCGACTATAAATGTGAGTTAGTAAGATATATTAGTGACTTGCCTACTATCGTAATAATAGACAGACAGGGAGGGGAGTAGGAACATACTGAAGAGCTTGTCGCGACAATTGTGTTTCCTAATAAAGTCTCCCAAAATCTTTTCATTCTTACCAGGGCCATACGAAACCTAAACAAAAAAACCCAGTTAGCAGGGAGGTTCTGGATTAGTGTCTTCACGGTATAGACTTACAGCAGTATCCCAGAACGTGCAGCCCTGTCTTAGGGCCTCGAGGAGTACAGGCTCGGCCTGCTCATAGCTGAGGTCGTTGCCGAGAGCAAAACTGATGCCCATGGCACCGAATCCGGGAACAGGGACATCCAAGTCCCCGAAACGCATCGACTTGACCATGGTGAAGAGAATGAGATATGGGTTATTCCTAAAACGCAAAATAATTTAGTTGGATTTACTCTTGGTTATCTACACCTTTCCTTCATAAATGTAGGTATCTGTAGTCCGGGGGATGTATCGTATTGTCCTTTCCGATTACGCGACACTGGGCCTGTCGGGTAATGAACTTGCCGGGAGCCTTCGGCTCCATCGGCTTCAAAAACCCCACTGATACCGTCTGCCTCTATCCTATCTATCTTTAGAGCGTGCAGATAAAATTCTCTAGAAAACCTGGGATTGGGTCCTTGATTCGACTAGTCTGCTGATAACGAGATGCTTTTATCTAGGATCGATATTGCCTGCCAAAGCTGACGATTCTTGGCGATCCACCCTGTGCGTGCTGTTTCTGTTGCTACAGCGCTAACATGTCAGATAGCCGACTGCTTAATAAATCGGGATCCTGGTAGACCCTGCATTGTGAATATTGGAGGCACATGTAGCTTATTTCGTTGCAATTAAAACAATTTGCTCCAATGAACTTCCATTCGCTAATCTCTTACACTACCTATCTGTCTTCCTTCCCGTATCAACATCCCATATAATCATGCCTCTTAAAATCTAGGGCTGGAAGAAGGGAATATCCTACGTAATCTTAAAGCCGCTATATCCATCACAGCTTTAGCAGTAGGGTTGTTCCTAAGAACTTTCAACAGCACAAAGGCATGCATTTGCCCCTCAGCCTTAATGACAGGTGCATCAACACCAACCTTCTGAAGTCTCTCGCCAAACGCCGCACCTTCATCCACAAGAGGGTCAATGGGTGAGAGGAAGATAATGGTGGGAGGGAATTTGGCCAAAGTTTCGTCTGGTAGATGGGTTAGAGGTGATGCCAATGCTGTTTCTCTCTCTGTTTTGTTGGGGATGAAGGATTCTATCATCCAGTCCATTGTGGCTTCTGACAGGAAAGGCCCATCGGTGAATCTTTTGTAGGAGGGAAGCTTCTTCTCCACAATAGTTACAGGAGCCCATAAAGCAATCTGACCAATCTTGGACGGTAGTTTTCGCTCTAGGGACATTTGCATCATGGCAATAGCCATGTGCCCTTGGTCCAGTAAGTATACAACCTTTTTATTCCACTATGACTGGAGAGCCATGACGTACCTCCAACGCTGTCTCCCGCGAGAGCAATGGTGTCAACCAGAAGTTTATATTCGCTTCCATGACGAACCATGTAGTCAAGAACCTCATAAGCTTGCTCAAAAGGATAAGGAAATACCTGATCCGGCACACGTGCGTAGTCTGGAAAAACTATAGCTGCTCCCGTTCGCCGAGCCAAGTCTTCCATTAACACGGCAAAGCACTTGGCGCTTTCGACGTGTCAGCTATAACAATACCAGACAATCATCGAAAAAGGATCGATAGTTACCTGCCCATTATCCAACCACCACCATGGGTATAATATATCATCGGAAGTTGCTCCTTGACCAGGTCCTTTGATCTGAAAAAGGTTACAGTTGTGGGACCATATTTCCCACCAACCTGGATTACTTCTGTAACGATATCCTCAGCTGGCTCATGCATGTTCAATGCCTCCAGACCCTCGCGCGCTTGGGTGTAGCCTACTTGGTGAGGAGCAGGCAAGCCGTCAATAATTACTGCAAACGCGGCATTCATCGAGTCGAGATACATTATGGAAACTCAAAAGTTGACGACTTGACTAATTAAGCTGAGGCGGTTCTTGTGGCGAGGAGGAATAGCTGCAATTGATCAAGTGCGATCAACATGCAGCTGAGACTATAAATTGACTGCAAAGAAGCACAGAGTCTCGACTGGAGCGCGGTATTGGGATGTTATTTGACAATCAATATGGTGTTGGATGAGTTGCCGGGTGCTCCCCGTTCCCCGGCACTCCCTCTCCCCAGTTTCCTTATCTTGGCTTGTGGGTTGGGGGAGGGGGGGGGGCTTACTACCCCGCGTTATTGAGAGTGCTTAAATGCAGGCCATTAGCCTGCTATTAAATTAGACTAGTTATAAGAAATCTGCGAACACAGACAAGCCACTTGGGCACGTTGTAGAAAGTTGACGAAGTGAGCATGACATGGAGCGTGAGAAAGAGACAACTATTAAATAGCATATGGTCCTGCAGCACTATTTCTGTACGAGGCCATAGTTGCAGTTCATACTCCTAACCAATCTAATAATCTGCAGAGGATTTCAGGCCTCGTCGATCTTTACACCAGAGATCTACAGGCTATTTTCAGATGAATGTAGCCCGCCAGATTTTGAATTGTTATCTTCACGCTGAACTAACGGGGGCTTAACGGCATAGATTCGGTTCATCAATACGATAAACTGGGTTCAGCTGTTATCAGTGAATGCCAGGGGACCCATCGGGAAGCAAATATCAATGTGGCGTATAAAGAGCACACCTAGCCGAACAGATACCGGGTCCAACCACCGGATATCCCGAAACAACCCCAAGATATCATTACAGCACTAGTATCAGAGTTTTGCGTTACTTCTTATCGCCAGGAGCTTTTCTGGGGCAGAGAATGTAGATAGCTGTTTGCACTGCTTGTTGAATAGGCCATGAACATTGACGGGAGGTTTGCACTCTCATACAATAGCACGGTTGATATTGAGACTGGCTTAGCATCTCATGCATTGTGTTCAATTGAGAAGTAGTAAAAGCATCGTATACAACCAATCTCCTATCCATGGTAACTAGTCCACTTGAACTAAACTTAGTTATCCTTGGTTGTGGATTTGGCCTCCCCTGCCTTGATTCAGTGGCTTATCCGATGGTGGTCTCGACACTGAACTCGAGCTACCAAGTCCACTAACCAGGTGTGTTATGGCTAGTTACTACTCATCCCCGCTTTACCCCAACATTGACCAGCTTAGCTTCACCATGGGTTTGGTCAGCTATAAATACCCGGTATCACATTCTCCAGAACATCACCACTTCATCACCATTACAAGACCAACCTTCTCTCATAAAACGATAATGGCGTCTCCTACCATCCCCTCTATTGAGCAGTACCCTTCTCCTTCCAAGAACGAGAAGGGTGGTCTTGATCATGGAGAGTCTCCTGACTTTGACACCGAGAAGGGAGAATCTCGAGAGGTTTTCCAGGAGAATGTTGACGGCGTTGAGTTTAGAACCGTCAGTTGGCAACGAGCCACTGTCGTGTTCCTCAAGATCAACTTCGCTATGAGTATCCTTGCCATTCCAGGTGCTTTAGGTGCTCTTGGCTCGGTGGGAGGCTCTCTTTGTATTGTCGGCTACACGTCGCTCAATGTTTGTACGTCGAAAGTTACTCGCGCTTGTATCCAAGATGATATGCTGACTGACGTGTTTCTCTTAAGACACAGGACTTATTCTGGGAGATTTTAAGCACAACCATACCGAGTGCCACAGTAAGTAACACGACACTCAAAGAGAATGTTAGTGGACGAGTACTGAGTCCCTGAAGCTTTGGCAGACATGATGGGTCTCATCTGGGGTCGCTGGGGGCGTGAACTAGTCGGTGTTCAAATCATCATCGCCCAGGTCCTCATTTCAGCCGGTGGCATCGTCACATCAGCCATTGGCCTCAACGCCCTTTCCGACCACGGCGCATGCACTGTCGTGTTCGGTCTAGTATCTGCAATCTTGATCACCATGTTCTCCTCCATCCGAACCTTCTCCAAACTGGGCTGGCTAACGTGGTTCGGCTTCATCACCTTTGTTCTCGGAGTCTTTATCTTCGTTGTCGCTGTCACACAAGTTGATAGACCTGCTGCCGCGCCTCAAACCGGCGATTTTGATCTTGGCTGGGCACCTATTGCGTATCCCAGCTTTGTCGTGGGCATGATCAACGCGACCAATATTTTTATCAGTACATGCGGCTCTTCTATGTTTCTACCTGTTATTTCCGAGATGAAGAAGCCTCGGGACTACCGCAAGGCTTGTCTTCTGGCTGGTTTCATTGTTGGGGCGATGTACCTTTCTTTCAGCCTTGTGATCTATCGCTGGTGTGGTACTTGGCTCTCGACCCCGGCTTTCGGCAGTGCCGGACCTGTTATTAAAAAGGTCGCCTATGGTGTTTCATTGCCTGGACTTATCCTTGGTGTTGGTATTTACCAGCACGTTGCTGCCAAGTATGCTTTTGTCCGTATCTTGCGAGACTCCAGGCACCTGCAGGCCAACACCTTTACACATTGGGGCACTTGGCTCGGCATCAACTTTGTGCTTGGCTCCGCAGCCTTCATCGTTGCTGAGGCTGTGCCCATCTTGAACTACCTCCTTGGTCTCGCTGGCGCTCTTTGCTTCGCGCCTTTCAGTCTCGTCTTCCCTGCTCTTCTCTGGATGTACGACTTTAAGGGGTACCGGACTGGAACATCGGGGCAGAAGCTCAAGTACGGCCTTCATGTATTAATTATGATTCTCGGATTCTACATGATCATTGCTGGAACGTAAGTATCTGATACGAATTTGCCTTTGCTATCTCACAGATGCTAACCATATCGCTCTAGCTATTCTGTCGGCGTCTTGATTAAGCAGGCGTTTGCCAACGGAGAGATCTCCAAGGTTTTTGATTGTGCTGATAACTCTGGCTTCATCCAGAAGAGTTGAGAGAGCGTTATCTGCTCTAGGGTTGTATCGTAATTTGGACTCGTGTAGGAAATCACACAATGTCCCAGTGTTCGCGCTTGTGTTTATATAAGTAGCTTCTCCTTCAAGGCAAAACGTTTCTGATATCGTATCTTACTTCTCTTTTGTAATCGACATCGTGTGTCCAAACCTCGACACACCTCACGTCTTGGTCCACATACTCAACTTCTTATACAGCTGGACCTCACTCAGTTCTTCCAGTAGGCAAGGCTGTAGTTCTTCTAAGTCACTGCCAACGTCTTTCAAGCTGGTCTCAAAGAACACATCGATAATAGTTCAAATGAGGTCTTCTTCGCAATATAGGCTAGTCAATTTCAATCTTAAGCTTTCCAACACCACGGTCTACACAAGCCTGTAATGCACCCCCCTTCTCCTTTGCCAGAAGTGCTGTGCTCTTATAGATAACCTCTCCTTTACAAACCGTAACCTTGCAAGCACCACAGGCACCAGACTTACACGAAGAAAGTACATCAAATCCAGCTTCGTTGAGAACATCGAGCAAGGTCTTGTTGGATGGAATAGTCATGCTCTCATGTTTGTTTGTTTCTGGCTCTTCAACTTCTACTTCGAATGGGTCTCCAAGGTTATCACCGCCACTGCCAAAGTCTTCAAAGTGAACCATGTGTTCTGGGTAGCCGAGATCATTTGTGATGCGCTGACATTCTTTCATCATGGCTGCAGGGCCACATGAGAAAATCCGTGCTTGGAAGCTGTTGTTGTCGGGTAATGGGATGAGGTCTTTGATGTTGAGACGTTCACCTCTTGATTTGGCGTAAAGGGTTGTTTTATCCTTGGGGAGTTCACTGAGGAATGCGGCGTCTTGAGGACTTTGTACAGCATAGTGAAGATGGTATGGTAACCTCTTACTTTCCCAGTCCCGAATCGATGGCAGGAAGGCGGTAATACCGATACCGCCCACGATTAGGATTCGCTCGAGATTCTTGTCGCATTTCTCTTCGTTCTCCTGCGCACCGAGGTTTGTGCCTGGCGACATCTGGATCTCATCGCCCATCTTCAGATCGTTGTGAATATAAGCAGAGCCACCTCGCGAGTTACGATCGAGGGATACGCCTAATGTGAATTTGTATAGGTCGCCGTCGACGATGGAGTATGGTCTCTCAAACTTCTTCTCTGGCCCAAAGGTGATCTGGGCAAACCCGTAAGGATCGAATTCTGGATTATCCATTGTCAGATCCTCTTTCAACTTGAATGTGAGTTTCCGAACTCGACAAGTAACGAGTTGAGCCTCGACGAGAGTGTACGTCTTTGGAGAGTTTCTCAACTTTTCTTTGCCAATGTCAATCCACATATCTGTCATGGGCAGTTGAATGCACTCGGCCAATAATGGAAGCGAAACATTCCTTGCTCTGAGGACTCGCTGAACGTTCAGGACAGACCACTTTGGATAAGGTCTTTTTTGCAACTGTATTGTATCTCCCTTGCAAATATTTCCAGTTTGTAAAACACGCATATTCCAACCAGATCGCCCGGTTCGTATCGTTCGCTTCAAGGCCCTCGGCCATCGGAATCGGGTGTTGAGTTTATAACAGGGATGTCTCGGCTCGCTAACCTCGAAGATGACGTCTCCCAGATGGTATATATCGCCGATGCAGACATTATCGTCGCTCATATTCGTCGTGACGAGGTTCTCTCCGAAGGCTCCAATACTGTATAGGCTCGGATCAGGGGAGTTCTCTGCTTGCCAATCTGGGTAATGGTCTGGGTTGTACTGATGCACTGCGCGTTCTGTTCCACCGTGGCTTTTGGCAGCATGCTCGTCGCCGGTTACGCCAGTCGCTGTGATAAAGACGGAACCCTCTTGTTCTCGTTTATGAATAGCTGATGTTATTTCTCCGCCCAAGCCTTTGCTTTTAACCTTTCCTGCTCGTATCTGCAGGACAACGCCATTCTCTGGCACAGGAGCATCTTCAAGGGTGAAGACATTCTCCTTGGGGATATTTCTGGTGGACAGAATGCCCATCTTGTGGTAGCGAATGGTACTAGACAGAAGAAAGTTGTTGTTGTTATTGTTGTTATGCTTTTCTTTTCCTTTCTAGGAGCAAGTAGTCTGCGAGTTTGCAGCCATTATAGGGCCTGTTTTTTTGTTAGTATATGCTGGCCATCATCATTACGATTGAATCGGTATTACTAAGACTTGGAGGATTGAAAAGTTTTTCCGTCATCCGTCCGGGCTGTTCGTCGCGGAGATAGCGGATATCCCGCGGATAGTCCGCGGTAAGCCCCATTGGCTTAATGATCCTTGTTAAGTGGGTGGCTCCCCTCGGCGACTCCGACTTGCTACTGGGAAACCGAGGTAGTTCAGGTAGATGAATTTAGGGTAAGGCAAGACACCCATCGATTATTCTCTCGAACAATAGAGCATATGGATATATCAAAACATGCTGCAAATCTGGAAATGGGCTATAATCTGTTTTTCAATCTATTTTCTAAGCTAGTATACCTTAAACTTTTCTTCCCTCCCTCAAAGCACAGGCGCCTTTCCGCCGTTCTGCTTCTTCGGTCTACCGCCAAAACCCCAGGCAATTTGATGAGCAATCTGAATAGATGTGTCAAGCTCATCGGCCCAAGACCAAACAAGCCCCGTATTCTTCTGGAACAGACGACCAGCGGCTACTAAGTCTAACGGGATGCCGTCCTCTCCACCCGAGATAAGCTCCTCAGCCAGCGTACCGGTTTTGATACTGCCGACGGTGCTGACAAGAAGTTTATCTCCAACAGACCTCTTAATTTCCTTGGCAAAGGGAGCTTGATAACCAGGGCCCGCGGCGACCTTTTGCATTTTGTGAATCCCACCGCTTGAAACGTCAAGGACATCAACACCTCGTGCTGCCAGAAGGTGCGAAAGCTTGATGCTCTGCTCCAAAGTCCAGTTCTCCCTTCTGTACTCAGGATTATTGTGCAACCAGTCCGTAGCGCTGATCCGGACGAAGAGCGGCATATTGTCTGGCATAACTGCCCTGGCTCCCTCGACTATCTCGAGAGCAAGCCGAATTCTATTCTCGAAACTTCCACCATACTTGTCGGTACGTTTATTCACGGCAGGAGAAAGAAAACTCGAGACAAGGTAACCGTGAGCGAAATGGAAGTCGATAGCATCAAAGCCAGCC
Source organism: Fusarium concolor (assembly GCA_013184415.1). Classification (NCBI taxonomy): domain Eukaryota; kingdom Fungi; phylum Ascomycota; class Sordariomycetes; order Hypocreales; family Nectriaceae; genus Fusarium; species Fusarium concolor. Next base: position 44,503 of record JABCJY010000073.1, read on the forward strand.
TCGACAGCCCGTCGAACACTAGAAACAAAATCCTCTTTGACTTGCTCGATCTCCTCCAGGGTCATAGGGCGCGGAGTTGGATATCCCGGAGCAAAAGGCTCATGGCCAGGGCCAACAACGTCATCGGGCCACCCGCCAGCTTCCTTGGTAGCTGCGAGTCCAGCGTCTAGCCAAGGAGCAACACAAGAGGCTTTGCGACCAGCATGTCCAATCTGGATACCAATAAGAGAGTTGTTGCTGTGCGCGAACTCGACGTGTTTTCGTAACCCTTCAACGTGTGAGTCTAGCCAAATACCCGAGTCTTCTGGGGTGATGCGGCCCCGGGCCTGGACGGCTGTTGCCTCCAGCATAATGAGGCCAGGCCCGCGTTGTGCCAGTCCGCCGTAGTGGGCAAAGTGCCAAGGCTGCTGGAAACCATCACGGGCACTGTACTGGCACATAGGGCTGACCCAGATGCGGTTGGGCATTGTCATGCCACGGATAGTGATAGGTGTGAAGATCTTTGGAAGAACGTCATTGGGGCCACTCAGGCCAAGTCCTGGAGCTGGCAGTTGCTGGGGGTTGAAGTACGAGACTTCCTTGGCTGGGATGTTTCTGATAACTTCCTGGTGCGCGTCTTCAACTGCAGTGCCGTTTTTGGAGGCGAGGACAGGAAGACCCTCGGTGGGTTTCTGCTGTTGGGCAGTCATATTGGTAGTTGAGGTGAGTATGATTGGTGCGGTAAAGCGTGTTGTGTTAGTTCGACCCGAGATCAACTTGAGTCGAACTATTCTTTTCTTAAATAACCTGATGCAGTCTAGAAGCCTAACCTACTAACAAAGGCCAAAGCATTATGCAGTGGATATGATCCATTCGATGATTACTTGAATAAACCCAGGTGATTATGCCTTTCTTACTCATGCTTATTAGATTAGTTGTCCAAAATTTTGCGGGACCCTCTTTGGAATCAAGTTTGCAGATATGCCTTGTCTGTGACCGACTGGCTTTATGAGCTGGGGCGGAAGGACTCCATTTTCCATCCACTATTACATAAAGTTTGGCAGCTGGCCGGGGAGTTACAACCGAACATCCCGACAGTCATGGTACCAGTGCGTGGGCTTGGAAGCCAGTTCGCTTCATGTCTTCTGGTCCAGGTAAATGCGCTAGACTAGTTAAGTAATGATGCCAAGTGTGCTGAAATAATCCTCTCCTTTCTAGCGCACAGCTATTCCCAATGTTGGTTTTGCCCTACCTGTGTAACGTTATCCACTTGAAAACCACGTTTGCAGAAGTGCTTGTTGATTACGTTGCATACCAACCAAACCGTTATTATTCTCGATAATCCATGACTGAAACTACATGACCTAGTTTCTTTCAAGCATATGCAACACTGCTATAAAAACCAACTACACAGGTCATGTTGTATATACAGTTCCATACTTGCCCGTCAAGAAGTCATCATGTCAGCCAATCTTAAACCTCAGGCTGCGAGTGAAGCAACTCCCTTTGCATTCATATGGCGTCAGTTGTTCCAAACTATTCCACCGATTCCACGGACCGTCGACTTATCCGGCCAAACAGCTTTGATCACTGGATCTAATACTGGTCTTGGGTTCGAAAGCGCACGCCAACTGCTTTCACTCAACCTATCTCACTTGATTCTTGCTGTTCGAAGCCAACCACGGGGTGTTGCGGCTGCAGAGAAGCTCAGAAGCGAATTCCCATCTGCAGAAATTGATATATATCTCGTCGACTTGTCATCTTACGACTCCGTTGTAGCTTTTGCGAAACAATGCGAGTCATTATCTCGATTGGACATTGCAATTCTCAACGCTGGTTTGAGCCAACCAATCTATCAAAGGGCGGACGAAACAGGCCATGAGGTTACCTTCCAGGTCAATTACCTTTCCACTGCTCTTCTGGCTCTAGTTCTCCTACCCATCCTGAGAACTAAGCGTGGAACCGTATCTCCCGCCCGCTTAACCCTCGTTGGATCAGATACGTCATATTACGCAAACTGGAAGGGCACAGATTCAGAGTCTGTTCTTGAAACAATGGACAGCCCGGTTCAATTCACATCATGGGAGGCCTACAAAACCACAAAGCTTCTATTGCTAATGTTCGCCTCTGAGCTAAGCAAGCGCGTGCCTTCTGATGAGGTCATTATCAACGTATGTAACCCTGGTGCATGTAGAGGCACACAGTTTGGGGATTCGCAACGTTCAACGCTCGACGAAGCCATCCTGTATATAGCGTCATTGGTTCTAGGAAGGGCGCCTGCTGTTGGTGCTCGACAGTATGTGGATGCTGTGACGATGAAGGGAGCAGAGAGTCATGGTAGTTTTATCAGCGAGGGCAAGATCAAGCCGTGAGTTTCCAATAACCGCACTTAACGGTTTCAGAGTTCTTCTAACGGCGACTTTTTAGTTTTCCACCGATTATGTATGAGGATCGTGGGAGAGTCCTTCAATCTAGGCTATGGAATGAAACAGTAAAAGAGCTGGCGTTTGCAAGCTCTAAGGAGTTTCAGAGATATTTCACAATTGAAAATTAGTTATTATTTCATCAATTCTTTTTCTGGCAGGGATAAGAGCGAAGGGAATATAGCACCTAGGGTAGGAGAGATTAGTATCGTTAAGTTAGCCTCTATCTTTATTTCGAACTGATAGCCCCGAAAGTGTCTTGGCATTGGTCAATGGTGGCTAGATATCACAACCAACCGAGTAATATAAATTGACCAAACACAGCTCATGAATTGGGTCTGGATATGTCAGAATCCCGAAAAATCGAACCAGTAGCAGAGTCTTTTAACGTCTAGATAAAGCGATATCTCCTCTTTCATCATTAGGCCAGGAATTACGACATTTCTCTTTCCAGTTTATCTATCTCCATTTAGCCCCAATATCCGGGTCTAGACCTCTTTTAGTTTTGACAGTCAAGATAAGCTTGGAAATAACTCACGCCATCCAATCTGTAGTGCTATCACGCAACTGACATGGTAAGAGTTGCAATCAACCAGGGCTCATCTGTAATTGGTAGCAAGATTGAACAATGGACCCCGGCTGACTCATGGTCCAAGCCACAAAACATAAATCTAGGGCATCATCGGCTTCTTTTCAAAGTGCCCAACTGCACCGACAAACAAGTTAACAACAATTCTATCTTGGAACTTTGAAGCTAACCATTGAAAGGCACGATGGCTACGCATCCTGTAAGGCAAGGCGTCAAAGTTGCCATTATTGGGGGAGGTCCATCTGGCCTCAGTGCTGCTATCGAGCTTGGTCGTCTCGAGTTTGTGGACTGGCAGTTATACGAGCAGAAGCCAGAAATCAGTGAAATCGGGACGGGCATCACTCTACAACAGAATATCTGGCGATTGCTGGAGAAGCTTGGGGCTGCGAGGCACCTCCAGGACCGTGACTTTTTTAGGCCTGCAGACGGACTTAGCACTCAATTCAGGTAAGTCAAGTAAAAGACCTGATTTGCGCGAGAATGCTCTGCTAAAAGAATTTATAGAAATGGAAAAAGTGGTGTTCTTATCAAACAAACCCGCAGACTACCAAATGTCCCTCCAGAAAGGGGCACTTGCCGAGTGCATCGCGGCAGGTTACAAAAAGCGTTGCATCAAGAGGTAGATGCTAGCCGAATCCGTACGTCCAAGAAGATGAAAGATATTCAATTTCTTGAAAATGGGAAAGTCAGGCTGGAGTTTCAAGATGGTTTCAGAGATGAAGTTGATCTTGTCGTAGGCGCCGATGGTATCCGATCGGTGAGTTTGTCTTTAAATCTATCTGCATACTGGCTGGTTATACTCATTAGAAATCAAGGCTGTCCGGTCCATCACATTCCCAACTTATTCGACATCGTACACCGGCATGACAGCTTATAGGGCGGTTGTGAGTGTCGCAGAAGCTGAGAAAATCGACGGCCTGACAAAGTCGACTGCCTTCTGGTACGGCACAAGCAACAAGTGGATTTTCACGACTCCACTTGATGACAAAGACTGGGAAGTCACTGGCAGACTCCGGGAGGCCGACGACAATGATCGATCCACCTGGGGCAGAGAAGTCACTCCGTCTAAAATGCAGGAAAGCTTCGCCGAATTTTGCGAGCCTCTCCAGGGTCTTCTCTCGCTTGTCAAGAATGTAAACAGGTATGACTTGTTCAGTGGTCAAAGACTGCCCTCAGTAGTCAGTCGTGGCGCGGTGGCTCTAATCGGGGATGCCTCACACCCACTGTCTGGGGCTTTTGGAGCTGGTGCAGCGTTCGCATTAGAGGATGCTTATGTACTTGGCGGGGTTCTCAAATGGGCATTCTCTACGGATCGTGGTCTTGATGACGCTCTGCAGCTTCTTGACAGTGTGCGATCTCCTCACTATGCCAAGCTTTACATGACTATCGACGAAATCGCAGAAGGTGTTGCCGAGGTGACCCGAAACGCCAATTCTGAGGAGGAAGAAATCATACGCCGTGTTGAGACTACCTCACAGGACAAGCATAACTGGATGTATTATCACGACGTAAGTTCAGACTCCCCGCGGCTGTGGATATTATTAACTCTATGCAGGTTGGCCAAGAGCTTGAAAATGCTATTAGACGTGTGGATGGTACAAGAGGCTCCTTGAGGCTATAAGTTAGATGTATTTTTTTTTTATTTTAACTGCATAGAGTGCTCTTTTTTAAATATTCTTAATTTATTAAATC